>JAODPA010067888.1:0-10406 GCA_025585075.1 Nepenthes mirabilis | reverse complement strand
TTTATCTATTGAGTCTGAATCCTATACACCACCACAACTACGAGTAAGAGGTCAGGTGACGACGGGAGCTTGTCCTACCATAAACACTCCGACGCTCAAGTTAGTAAATAGCCTTCGAATTAAGAAGGTGAAAATAAAAGATGTAAGGAAAATGTAGAGAGTGTTTGTGATGAAAGAGTACTCTCGTTGAGAGATGTTCTGAAGGCTCGTGAGAAATGTTGGCTTTAAGTACTGTATTCGTTGGGAACGTAGTGGCAAAGAGAGAAAGAAAGCGTTCGTATCTCAAAAGCATATGAGTTTTGCAATAAAGAGCTTGTGTAGGCAAATGAGAGCATGCCTTAGAGTGAGGATTCCATGACCTTTTATAGTTACTGTAATGGGCGGCCTTCATTGTACAGAAAGACTTGATTCCCATGCTCTATTGGGATTGTTACTTTTTCTGTCGTAAAACCTTTATGGCAGTAACAGTCATTGCCTTGATTACTTTTCTTCTACATTCTATAATCGTTAGGGTTTACTGCAAACAGGAGAGGAATTTTGGTGCTATTATTCTGGGATGCGTATTGAATCTGTTGATGGCCATTATAATTGAGATTGCCTTCTGTGGAGAGCGTGAAATCAAGGGAAAAGACCATTACGGGTCGTGGACTGTCGCATGGGCCAAGTTGGGCTTGGCCCACTTGAGGCCAGGTCTTCAGACGGTTGATTGGTCTCGCTTTCGATCAACAGAAGTGTTGACCGTCTCAAGTGCAAGTCGTCCGTCCTGCTCTTGGATTCTTTCGGGATCTCTTAGCCTTTTGTTTGGTCAACAGTGGCCGTTAACCATCCAGGCGTAAGTATGCCATTGTAGATCTAGGTCATTCCGCCTATTTGTGTCTTCCCATTATTGGCGTACCAATCACTAACCCTCCATACTGGTGGTCTGAGATTCCGACCTCCAGCATGTTCAAAATGGGTCGGGAATGATTGGGATACCTGCCTAGGGGGACTTGGTGAGGAAATCGGCGGAGACTCTTGGACTGTTGGTCATTTTGTGTGCAATTGTTGTCTATGAAATCAAGATTGGTAGAACTGGCTTAGAAGATTGTTGACCGGATTCATTCATCAGCTAGTCCAAAATTTGAAGATCTGGCTAAAGAAAGCATTGATTGGATTGGTTGACCTCTTAGGCTAAAATCCGGAGAACTGTCGAAGAAAGTGTTGACCGAATTCGTTAACCATTTTGGTCAAAATTTGAAAAACTGCTGAAGGAAGCGTTAATTGGATTCATTGACCACATTGGGAAAAATTCAAAGAACTGGTGAAGAAAGCGTTGACCGGATTCATTGACCATTTAGATCAAAATCCGAAAAACCTCTAAGGAAGAGTTGGCCGGATTCGTTGATCGCCTTGGCCAAAATTCGAAAAACTTCTAAGAAAGCGTTGACTGAATTCGTTGACCGCCTGGGCTAAAATCCAAAGAATTGGTGGGATTTAAATGACGCGCCATCATGCTGTTGGACTGTCATTCGAAAAGTTAGCTACGTGCTCACATGCAGTGAATTTACGATCCTGGTAATTAATGCGCCAAAGGATCTGATTCGACTGCACCTGTTCAAGAAGCAACACATGTCAATAATGATGGGTGCACTTTTACGAGACTGTTCTTCTTTTCCGGCGTTCATATTCCTTTAAGTAGTCAATCTGTTACTTTTTAAATTTCCCACGCTTTTTTTTAACTTTCCTTCTCGATTATTTCTAAGTGTTCTGTCACCTTTTTACATCCATTCCCATGGCACCTTCTGTAACCTAGATCGCTTTAGTCATCAAGGTCAACGAAGTGAGAGAGTTGTACGTTGAGTACAATATACTTAAGCCAATAGTCTTTAGGATACTCGGCGAGGAAGATAAGGTGTGCTCCCCCCTAAGGGCTGCGTCACCATATATGAAGCCCACTTGAAGAGTGGGCTTTGTCTCCCAATCTCTCAGGAGCTGCTCGACATCCTTACTGCTCTTCAAGTGCCTATCGCACGATTTCATGCTAATACCGTCCGATATCTTTTCTCCTTATGCATTTTCATGCGTCATCACTCTCGAATAATGACGATAGATGCCATCAGGGTGATGTTCCGTATCACACAGAGTAGGGATTGGATTTTCTTGTCTCCCAGAGATCTTCTAGTCAATGAGGCCATTTATAACTCGTTAAAGAATTGGAAGGATCGTTTTTTCTTTGTGTGCGTTATTGAGACGTGGCTCCTATCACGAGACTGGGGTAAGGTCCCGAAAGCTTTTACCAGGATGCCAAAGAAAGCTAAGATTGCTACTGTGGCTAAGTTGTTGGAGTTGGTGAGGAAAAATGCTTCAGAGTTTAGGAGAGACCATTTGGTTTCTTGGGAGGAAGCCAAGAGAGCCCATTAGGGACCTTCCTCTCTAGTCCAGAAGTTCAAGACACTGCCGCCGGAGCCCTCAAAAAGGAAGAGGAAAGCTAGCGCTATGATTGGCGGTGATGCTGGTGCGCCTTCCACTGACGCTGCTCCCACCATTCCAAAACAGAAGAAGGCCGCAACTGTGGAGCCTTCTTCCTCATCCTCAGGGCTAGACTACGTGGTCGTTGGATGTCTTGGGGGAGTGGGAGACCACTCAGGAATTGAAGTGAAGCTGGCTCTCGAAGAATATGACTCCATGCTGTGCGCTGGAGCAAGTAGCGTCGTTGTTGTGGCACAGCTGAGGTGAGCAAGTAGCGTCGTTGGTGGAGTGGGAGCCGGAAGCCATTGGGGTGGAGCTTTTAGGTGAGCTGCAAGCTGAGCCACTGGAGCCAGTAGTGGAGCCACAAACTGAGCTGCTGGGGCTAGCTTTTGAGCTACGAGCTGAGTTATCGTAGCTGGCTTCTAAGTTGCAGGAGCAAGCTTTTAAGCTATTGGCTGTACCGAAGGAGCCAGTTGCCGATGAGCCTGATGAGGGGGTTGGCCCTTCTGTGGGCTTGCCTGTGGAGTTTGTCGTCAGAGAGCCTGTTGAGGCGGTGGACCTCATGGCGGAGTTGCCAGAGGAGTATGCGACGAAGGCCACTACTGGACCTGTTCAGGAGATTTCTTTCTCTAGTTCTCCACTGCCAAACCCAAGGTCGCGGAGCAGGCCACCGAGGCAGGTGCACAAAGTTTGGCAGGTAAACATTTGTAACTTTCCTTCTCCTTTTTCTCTCCGTTGTTGATACTTAGCATTTTTATAGGGGAGAAAATTATGAGTGCAGTCACCAAGGGATTATACCAACGGGACCTGGTGATCTCTAATTGAGATAAGGAGATCAACTAGTTCAAGGAGGAGATGGAGTTGCTGAGAGAGGAGCACAAGCAGGGCAAGTTACACTCTAGTCGGTGCTGTCAAGTCTGGAAGCAGAGAATACCAGATTGAAAGAGGAGAACGTTTTGTTGAGAGATACTGTGCTGTCAAGTCTAGAAGAGGAGAATGCCAGACTGAAAGAGGAGAATATTAGGCTGAGGGAAGAAAATGACTGGGCAGTGAGGCGTATTGACCAACTCGCGGGATAGATGGCATCACTAGAGAACGAGTTGACTACTCGTATACGTCCCCACGGGGTCTTCGACATGCTGGTGGCACAGTTGTGGGAATGTGTCAACCTTTACCGACGCATTACACGATTTGTTGACTCCAACTTTCCAGTGGAATATCTTAATCCATAGAACCGTTCTGTCCAACACTGTGAGAGCCTTGTGGGACAGTCCCGGAGTGGTCAGGGGTCGCCACCTCCTCCTCCCGGGAGCTCTGCACTTCCATAGATTTTGTACTCTTTGCTTTTTTAAAATTGTTGTCATTGTGTAGATTTAATCAATAAAATAGATGTTTTACTGATATTATGTGTCTTCACCTTTGTTACCATTTTTCATTTACTTGCTCTTGTGTTGTCCGGCCAATTTGGTGTGTTGCACGTTAGTTAGCCGTCTGCCTTCCTAGAGATGTTTGTGGCGTTCTTTAATGGGCTTAAATCCTGGGAAAGACATCAAGGTGAATCCTGATGTCGCATCAAACTTGTTCTACACCCGTGGGTAGAGGCTTGGTGGCGCTACCCAAGTGTAAACTTGGGTGGCCTACTTTCAGACGGAGTGTTTTGCTCCTGTCAACTGTCATTGACTGATCAAGCTATCTGTTTGTGTAGGAGGTTGTCACATGTACCGTTTAAGCCCTCTGAGATTTTGACTGTGAACGGACCACTTAGATTACCAAGATTTAATTCGACTGTTAATAAGCTGCTTGGATGATTAGGATTTAATTTGACCGTTAATAGGCTGCTTGGATGATTAGGGTTTAGTTACGACTGCTTGGATGATTAGGGTTTAGTTACGATCGCCTATGGACTACCTGGATGACCAGGGTTTAGTTACGAGTGGGTGAATACCCGTTTAATTTAGAGGCAGTTTAGGTCGTATAACCTTACAAATAGACAAACATGCAGAAAAAGAAAAAAGGACAACATAGTGCAATGGAATAATATTCCTTCATTTTGTACATTACAAGCATACAGATGGACGACCTATTTGTGTCCTCACTCGAAGTAGCACTTGAGGTGGATCGCATTCCATGTTTGTGGGACCAACTTGCCGTTCTGGGTCCAGAATTTGTATACTCCATTCTGCAGGACGGATAAGACTAGGAAAGGTCCTTATCAATTCGGGAAAAGTTTATTCTAATTGGCGGTCTTATCCGTAGCGTCGATACTTCGCAAGACTAAGTCCTCAGCTTCGAAGTGTCGTGCTTTTATCTTTTTATTGTAATGGCATACGACTTATTGTTGGTAGGCCGCTGTTCACAGTCTGGCGGCGTCGCGGGCTTCCTCTAATAAGTCTAAGTATTTTTAAATTTTCTGAAAGTTACCTTATGGGTCGAATGACTAAACCCTAAGATTTAGAAGCCCAATCTCAACTAAAATTATAGCCTCAGTCCCGTAATAGAGACTGAAGGGTGTCTCGCGAGTTGGTTCCTTTTTAGTCGTCCGATAAGACCATAGGATATAGGGTAGCTCGTTGACTCAGGAACTCCCTACGTCATCCAACTTGGTCTTCAAACCGTGGATTAGCGTATGGTTTGTGACCTCTATCTATCAATTGGCTTACGGGTATACCACTGAAGTGTGGATCAATTTGATGTCTAAATTGGGGTAATACTTGGTGAAGCATTTTTTGAAGAATTGGGTTTTGTTGTCAGTCACTATGACCTCGAGAACGCTAAATTTGCTGACTATATTTTGGCGGACGAACTCTAAAGCGTTGTGCTCAGTAATCTTGGCCAGTAGGGCGGCTTTCACTCACTTGGTGAAGTAGTCAATACCCACGATGATGAATTTTCTCTGTCCCATCGCGTTGGAAAATGGGTCGAGAATATCGAGTTCCCATTGCACGAATAGCCAAGGAGTTTGAAGAGATCTCAACTCAGCGGGCGGTTGATGGTGAAGATTACCGTGGAGCTGACAATTTTCACACTTCTTCATGAAATTGAGGGCGTCTTTTTTCATCGTTGGCCAGTAGTAACCCTGACGCATGATCTTAAATGCTAGGTTTTTACCGTCGGTATGTGATCCTTGTATCCCCATGTGGATACGCTGGGATAATCCGTCTACGTTGATAATCTGTCTACGTTGAGAACCCACTCAGGCTCTTCCCAATGTGGTCTTGTGTCATCAGTGGGCTATTCATCCAGAATCAGTGTTGTGGTCTTGACAATGAAGTCAGCCAGAGCCTGCCCTTTAATTGTTAGTCTAGGCCGAAATTTAATGTTGAACTCCCCAACTCAATAGCCTATTTAACCAGCTGTCTAAAAATGTCAGGTTTCTAGAGTATGCTCTTCAATGGCTGATCGGTTAGAACAACTAAGCGATGAGCCTGAAAGTAAAGTCTCAACTTTCGGGTGGAGAAGACAAGTGCCAAAGCTAACTTTTCTGCGCATGGATAGCGCGTCTCTGCACCGATCAGCATTTTACTCATGCAATAGACCGGCCGCTGAGAGTCAGAATCCTGGCCTATGAGGACGGAGTTAAGGGCTACATCCGACACCGCCAGGTAAAGGTATAGCTTCTCTTCGTCCTTAGGCGACGCCAGTAATGATGGACTGGCCAAGTATTGTTTCAATTCGTCGAAGGTTGCCTGGCATTTTGTTGTCCACTGGAATCCATTTGCTTTCATCCCTCTTAGAGCCTTAAAGAAAGGTTGATACTTGTCCCCCGACTTGGCCAAAGAGCGGGACAAGGCTGCTAATTGTCAAGTTAGTTTCTGGATATCTTTGACATTCCACAGCGGAGTCATGTCTATGAGGGCCTTGAATTTCTCCGAGTTTGCCTCGATCCCTCGTTGAGAGATGATAAAACCCAAGAATTTCCCTGAGGATACTTCGAAGGTGCACTTAGAAAGATTCAACTTCATTTGATGCGCGCAGAGCACCACGAAGGATTCAGCTATATCGCGAATATGGTCATTGGTGGTCTTCCTCTTGACGAGCATATCATCGACGTACACTTCGATATTGTGACTGATCTACTTCTTAAATATCTTGTTCACGAACCGCTGGTAAGTGGCACCTACATTTTTTAGACCAAAGGGCATCACCTTATAGCAGTAAGTGCCTTGGTCCGTTATGAATGATGTATGTTCCTCGTCCTCTAGGCTCCTCTGGATCTGGTTGTAACCCGAGTACGCATTCATGAAACTTAACAGCTCGTGTCCGGATATTGAGTTTACCAACAGGTCGATCTTAGATAAAGGAAAACTGTCTTTTGGGTTGACTTTGTTAACGTCGGCGAAGTTGACGCACATTCGCCATTTTTCATTACTTTTTTTTACTAGGACAATGTTGGAGAACCAATCAGGATACTAAATCTCTCTAATGAAGCTGCCATCCAGTAGCTTCTTTACTTCCTCTCGGATGGCGATTAGTTTCTCCACAAAGTGGTTCATCCACTTTTATCTGATGGGCTTACGGTTAGGATTGAGGCCTAACTTGTGGACTCTTACTCTTGCCGGAATCCCGGGCATGCTAGTGGAAGTCCACACGAAGACGTCAGGGTTCTGTTGTAAAAATGCGATCAGCTCATTGCGCAGTATCTCGATGAGTGAGCCCCCGATCTGTACGCACCGTTTCAGATCCTCCGAATTCAGTGGAATTAGATCGGTTGTATCACCAAATTGCGCTTGTTGCAAGGTTGTTTCATCTCAATAGTCAAGTTCTCCTACTGTCTTGGTGCTGCCATTCAGTACGATCTGGGACATGTAACATATCCGCCTAGTAACTTGGTCACCCAACACTTCGCTAATACCACAGGTTGTTGGGAACTTCATCTTTAGGTACGGTATTGACGTGATGGCTTCGAACCTTGTTATGCACGGGCGGCTTAGTATAGCGTTGTATACGGAGGGTAGGTCAACGACCAAGAAGGTGAGTATATGACTTGTCGTTTTCGGGTACGTATCCAAGGTGATCTCGAACTAGATTACTCCTTGGACGACCATTGGTTCATTGTCAAGGTCATAGAGTGGGCCTCGAATTGGTTTCAACTAACTCTATTTTAAATCAAGTTTAAAAAATATATCAAGGTAAAGCAAATTATGAAAACTTCTATTATCAATGAAGATTCGCCTCAATTGGTATTCGACACTACCGACTCAACCGAGTGCGGATATAATAAGGGGATCTGTATGGGGGAGATTGCATGGCTCATGTAGTCTTCTGTGCGCTGTTTTTTTCGTCCAATCTGCTACTCCTTGCGATCCGCTGGGGTCTTGACTGGCCGAGTTGTGATCATATTGACCACTCCAACCGCAACTCGATTTTGAAACTTGAAAATCTCTAGTTCCTCCCCTCCGGAGGTGCTGGAGCTCTGTCCATAGTTCCTGACGAACCTAGTTGTGATCATGTTAATCAGCTTTTCGATCTCCCGTTGAAGCGTCTTGCAATCTTCTGTGGAGTGTCCGAGAGATCGATAAAAATCGCAGTACTCACATGAATTTTCTCCCACCGCTTTCTTAAGTGTTTTTGGCCACTTAAGGAACTTTTTTCTACATATTTGTACGAGAATGTTGGAGTGTATGTCGATTAGGGGCGTTAGGTTGATCTACCCATAATCCCTTCGTTCTGGCGCTTTAGTCCTATGCTGCTTCCTGCGAGAGTGATCGCTGTCATTGTGCTTCCTCTTTTACTCTGTTGGGAAAGAGCGAGGCTGTTCTATCCACTCAAGACGCTTAGCCTAGTTGGCCTCTTTTATTGCTGCGTAAGCCCTAATGATAGATTTTGCCTTCTGAAAAGTCTGCAGATTCTTATGTGCCAGGTGCCTGAATAAGTTCCCATGCGTTAAGGCAGATATGAAACTACCAAACTTCATCTCTTTTGTGAGTCTGGGGATTTTTTTCGCCTCTGCTATGAAGCGATCCAGGAACTTTCGTGGATTTTCTCCCTACTTCTGCTTGATATAGGAGAGATGAAAGGGCCGCTTCTCTTTCCGGCGGTTGGAGGTGTATTGCGCCAATAAGAGATCAGTGAACTCTCAGAAGCTCCGGATCGAGATGAGAGACAATGGAACCAGATGCGGACGTCTCCCTTCAGCGTAAGAGAAAAATAACGGCACATGGCTGCATCTTCCAACCCTTATAGACTTAGATGGGTGCAGAAATTATTAAGGTGATCCATGGGATCAACGCTCCCATTGTAAGAGACAAGAGTTGGCATCTTAAATTTGGTCGGTATGGGACGGTTCAAGATCTCCACCGTGAAGGGAGATCTACCCAGATCTGCAGTGTGTTCGTCATCCTTGAACACGCGCTTTAAGATCTTCTCCACCCTTGAAATTGTGTGGGTGGCATTACCAGTCCTTTTGGAGTTGAGGTAGACTCTCAACTCTGTTCTTTCTCCAGTGTGGCGAGTAGCCCACCGGCTACTACCACCAGTAAATCTAACGATCCTAGAGGCTCTCTCATGAACCTGAGGGTAGGCTTCCACTCGAGAATTTTGGGAATTTCTCCGTTCAGAACTCTCCTCTAGAGTCCTATTGCCCAAGCGTCCTTTAAGCCTTAAACGGCTCTGAGCGCGTGAGGCTTCCAGAACCTGAGTGCCGCTCGGCCTCTTGGCCTTCTTGTATGGCTTCTTTTTCTTTTAGCCTCCTCTCCTGGAGGCTAGAGCAGGGATTACTACGGGCAGAGCCCCCTGCTATGCATTCTCCTAGCGGGCACAGTTCATCTAGAGCATTCTGTTCATGCTACTCATGTGCTCCACCAATTCTGGAAAAAGGGTGTTGGCACTCTACCACCTCGTTGACCTGGTTATCAACAACGTGGTCCTGATCGGGTGAGGTCGCATTTCTAATGGGCTCGCTAGCCTGCGCTCTGGTGCTCATCATTCTAACTGATAATACTAGGTTGGAGAGTGAAACTAAGAGAAGTATTAGAGAAAAGTGGTTGGCTTTTTGTAAGCTTTCTACAGATGGTGCCAATGATGCGTCTTGGATCTAAATTTTGAACATATTCTGGTCAAATCGATCACCTGGGTCTGGCTCCATCCAATGAGTCCGGATCTCGTACACCGCAACTATAAATAAGAGGTCAGGTGACGACGAAATGTTATCTCACCGTAAATATTTCGACGCTCAAATCAGCAAATAGCCTTCAAATTAAGAAGGTGAAAGTAAAGGATGTAAGGAGAATGTAGAGAGTATTTGTGATGAACATTGGCTCTGGAGGCTTGTGAAGAACATTGGCTCTAAGCACTGTGTTTGCTGAAAATGTAGTGGCAAAGAGAGAGAGAACGGTCGTATCTCGAAAGTGTGTGAGCTTTGCAGTAAAGAGCTAGTGTGGGCAAATGAGAGTGTGCACTGGAGTGAGGACTCTATGGTCTTTTATAGTTGCTATACTGGGCGGCCTTCCTTGTGTAGAAAAGCTTGATTCCCTTACTCTATTGGGATTACTGTCTTTTCTGTTGCGGAGCTTTTATGGCAATAATGGTCGTTACCTTGATTACTTTCCTTCTGCGTTCTGTAACTGTTACGGTTTATTGCCGACAGGAGGGGGATTCTGGCGCTATTCTTTTGGGATGCGCATTGAATCTATTAATGACAATTACAATTGAGATTACCTTCGATGGAGAGTGTGAAATCAGGGCAGAGAATCGTTGCTTGTCGCGGACAGTTGCCTGAGCCAAGCTGGGCTTGACCCATTTGAGGTCTCATCTTCAGACGATCAACTGGTTTCGCTTTCGGTCAACGGAAGCGTTGACCATTTCAAGTGCAAGTCGTCCGTCCTACTCTTGGGTTATTCCTGGATCTCTTAGCCTTTTGTCCCATCAATGGTGGGCATTGACCATCCAGACGTAAGTAGGCCGTTATGGATCTAGGCCATTCCGCCTCCTTGGGCCAGTCTATTATTGGCATACTCATC
>JAODPA010067887.1:0-10406 GCA_025585075.1 Nepenthes mirabilis | reverse complement strand
GAGAGAGGGGGGGAGCAGTCAGAAGAAACATATTAAGTGGTGCCCAAATTATGGCCGTTAGAATTTGGGAACGCTCTGAATCCGAAATGAGGGTGCAGAAGAGTGATGGAGGCGTAAACGCCCTAGTTGAATAGATGAATTGTTTATTCGAACAGAAACGAAAATGGGTGATGAGTTTTCAATGTGATTCAGCAACTGAAAATGATGTTGGTGAATATCCCTGTATTCTGCAGATTATACTGAAGAGAAATGAATAACACTATCATGTAAGTTGTGAGCTATTATATATTAACTTGTGAAGTTTCTATCATTGAAGCACAAACCATGTTGCAAGGATAAATTCAACTCAGTAAGTAAGAAGAGCAACATGGAAAATAATAAAAGACCCATTGTGAGCTTTGTATTTTATAATCAGGAACTTGATTTTACAGCAAAGAAATTAGTAATCTATATTTGGCAATTGAGATCACATCACAGCCACTGAAGTAAAACTGATTGGGCTAATCCTAGCCTTACAAGAACACACAAAGAATGAAAAGAATATCAAAATATAGATACAAAGGAAACACAGTGTGTGCTTGTCGCCTTAGATTGCTGAATCAAATGGGGTAATAAACTTGAGGTAGAATTGATATATTGTTGTCGTATTGGCCTGCATCAATTTTAAATCAACTGAATGCGGGTCATCATCAAAATGGATCCAGCTGAATCACTTGCACTACATTTGCTGTGACCAATCTAAACATCAGTAGAAAAGCTTATTGTACACAAACATAATATATATCTGATCTGAAATCTGTAAAGCACTTAAAGTGAACATCGATCCGAAATGCTACTGGTGCATCAGCTATAAAAAACTTTAGTGAGATAAAATTTTAATCCACAAAATCTTTATTATCATAATTCTTCACTAATTAATCAAGTGTAAGAATAAATTTGTATATCTGGATCTATTAGCGTTAAACTTTTCTGTACGATCGTAATAGTTCTTGTCTCAAAAAACCAGGAGATAATTTTTCTCTCTTTTTCTTATGATTTGTAGAAATGCTATACAAATCTTGTGTATCTCAAAATGATGGCCAAAGACGTCCTTTTATAAAGGGAGAGAGGACCATTCCCAAATTACTACAATGCTCCTCCTTTTGCCCAAGAGATGCACCATGAATAGATATAATCATTGAAAAGTGATATTCATTTACTCAACAAGTATATTTTAAAAAGATATATCTATCCGCTAAATGATATATCTATTGAAAAATAATATATTCTTTAAATCAAATGATACGTCTTAAACGGACGTGTCTTTCAGATAATTTCTCTTTAATATATATAAACCAATATAATTATATTTATTTAATCAATTTAATAAATCAATAATTCATATATCTCATTATATGAGACATATTTCTAACATCAGCATCAGCTTCTTATAATATATTCTTCGATTCAGCAGATTCGATTGGGCTTTTGTGGATAAATCTAGTTGTGTTTGATGGCTGCGATTAGTCTCAATCATAGCATCTCAATTGTCGCATTGGATACAAATGATAATGTATAATATATATGTTAGATTATAGGTTACTCTTGTATAGGCTCGTATCTATTTGAAGTATCGATTGGCTGTACGAGCGATAACACATGGGTATTGTACTAATACGAATGATTGGAACCAAGGCCTGAAGCGCTAATTCTAGAGGAAGAGCGCTCGAAGTGCACCCGATAGGTACTTGAGGGGCTGAATCCAGTAGCCTAGTGCTCGAGGTGCCAAATCCAATAGATGGGCACTCGAGGGGTTGTTCTCAGTGGCACCCACGCCCAAGGTGCGCCTGACGAGCACTCAAGCGGTACTTATAGTATAAAAATACACTGACATATTTTAGGGTTTAATCACTTACAATTTCTAGACCTAGAGAGCGCTGTTTTTGAGAGAAAAAGAAGAGAGAGAGAAAAAGAGTAATAAAAGGAAGTTTCAAGCATTCGGTTGATTTCCAAATCATATTTCAGTCTCCACTATCCTTAGGTATGTTATTATTGAAGTTGATAAGAATGTTTTACATATTATATTTTCTACTTTTTCATCTTATATTTATTATTACTCGATCAATTTGTTATAAGGTGTCTAGTCATTATATTTGTGAGATTTGTATAACCAACTAATTATATAGTGAAAATATTTCGGAAATATCGTCCCGTAATTTTTTTCTCTCATTCTTAAGAGGGTTTTCTATATAAAAATTATCTTATTTCATTATTGATATTTGTTATGTACTTGTTGTAAATTATTAATTATTTTCTCATAATTTAAGTAAATAGTTTAGGTCCCAACAAGATCATCATCAAGAGAACACGATGATATACTTGCCGAATATCAAGCCTATCTGCCTGCATTGGCACGCTAAAGCTCACGGCCCTCTCGCTGTTCATTTGCAGTGTATGTATGTGATGGTAAAGACACAATATATCTCAATAATGGCTATTGTTAATTAGTATTTCTCTACAGCATAATAAATTGCACTCAATTTTTATTTGTTTATTCAACGTTTTTCTAAAGTAAGTGTTAAAAATATTATATGTTGGCATATTTCGTGACTAAATCTAATTAGTTGTTAGAGTATTATCAAGAGTCATGAAGATTTACGCCTGATTCATGCCCAATTGTATAACTCTCGGTATTCACGCTTAACTTGTGCCTGATCCGCACACGAGTGCACCCTTCACAAATTCCTCGCGCTCAACATACACCCAAGACACACACAATCGCACTTTGTCCAAATTACCCATGCTTGATGTGCATCCAAAATGCACACGAGCGCCTTTGTTCCAAACTCTACACGTTCGATGTGCATCTAAGCCACGCACGAGCTCCCTTTGTCTAGATTGTGCGCACTTGATGTGTGCTCAAACCACACAGAAGGGCCCTTTACATAAAGTGTTTGCGCCTAGTTAGCTCCTAAGGGGCACACAAGCGCAAGGGCGCAAACACCTTGTATTACAATGCGCACCAGATGTGCATTTGAGCAGTGCTCGAGCGCTAGGGTGCAAGTGTGCAGACCTTATCCTTATTGCATCTTTTGACCTAATTTTTTTCTCTCTCTATAAATATCTTCCTTTCACAATTCAAGAAAAAGTGAAAAAATATTTTGAAAGGCGGTTGCTCCAAAAATTCTCTCTCTTAATGCTTGTGAAAAGCTTCATTTGAAAAACCTTTCTCTTAATATTAAACTCTAATATCAAGGCTTTTTCATTACACTTTCTCTAAACTATTCTCTACCGTACACATCTCTTCCTACCTAATAGACTTCATTCAAGACGTAAGTAGTGTGAAAATTGGAATCTAGTGGTGTGAAAAATTCTACGGCTCGTGAGGTAAGATTGACGAAAAGATTGGAAGATGTTCAATTCCACTATTGAAGGCAGATCCAATAAGTTCATTTGTATGAGTTACAAGTCATGAGTAAATTGACTAAAATTTAGTAAATTTATACCATTCGGTTTGTAAATTAACTTTCTTTGTTGACTTCTTTCACTAGCTGTAAAAATCTTGAAGGTTTTACTCGATAACTACCCTCTGATCTTTTTCAATTAGTATCAGAGACTCACCCAAATCCACAACCTAGATATAAATCCATACTAACTAATCACTATCCATTTATTCATACTTTGATAGGAATAGCTATACTTATTGAAAGGTTCGTATGAGAGCCTTTCTAAAATTTATAAATGAACGAGTATGCTGTAGAGTGCAATCTATGTGGACACTGCCCAAGAGCATTATAGGTAATAAACCTAAAGTTTGATCCTAGTGGACCAAAGAAGAAACCGATGCTTATAGCAACAATACTAAGGGGTTGCATACTATTTTTATGGTCACCAAAGGAGTTTAAACATATCTCAATATGTAAAATTTTTAAAGATGCTTAGAATATTCTTAAAATTATACATGAAAAAACTAAATTAGTAAAGAATACAAAATTACAGACACTTACTACTAAATTTGAGAAAATTAAAATTAAAGTTAATGAAACTTTTGATGAATTTTATGTAAAATTAAATGACACAGTAAACTTCACATTTAATATATGAGAAAGAATCCCTGAAAATAGAGCTGTTCAAAAAATTTTGAGATCAGTCCCTAAGCGGTTTCAACCTAAACTCATCACTACCAAAGAAAATAAAGACCTTGACAAATTAAAAATTAAAAAACTTACTAGATCATTATAAACATATGAACACACTCTTCCACAATTTAAAAAAATAAATTCATCACCCTAAAGTTTGTCAAGGAAGAGAGAAATCATAACTTTGATAAAACATTATTCAGCAATGAGGATTCCATGTTGTTTGTAAAAAAACTTCAAAAAGTTTTTTAAGAATAAAAATGGCAAATAAATATCTAAAGGAAATGTCACCACACATAATACCATAAAGAACGACAAAAAAGAAAACAAAGAGTCAAAGATTATAAAATCTTGTTGAATTTAATGCCATGAATGTCATAGTTTTTGACATATCCGAATAGAGTATCCAAACTTTTAAAAATAGAAAAGAAAAGCTATAATATTTCCCAAATTGATGATAATGAGAAAGAAAATAATGATGAAAAATCCTCAAAAGAGGATGAGGTTAATTCCATGGCATTTAAAACTTCCATCATCAATTGTGATGATCCCACTAGCGAATGATTGGAACAATCTAATTTTTCTCGGGAGGAATCTAATAGTGAGTTCAATTGCCTTCAAGAAACTAATGACAAATTATTTAGATAGTGCTTAAAAGTTAATAAAAATAAATAAATCTTTATACCTTAAATTGGCTAAATCGGAAAAAGAAAGAGCTATTGTTAAAGCCAAATTGGACCTTACCACTGCTAAATATCATAATTTAGAAATATTGAACGCGTCCTTAAATGTAAAAATCAAATTCATAAAGCTGGATCTTAAACATATCAAGAATGATCTAAAGAAATTCTCCAATAGAATAAAAAAACTTAATCATATGTTTGGCTTAGGAAGGTAGCGGGAAACAAGAAAGGGTTGAGATTTTTAGAAAATACTTCCAAAATCAATGCTCACTCAAAAATAATTTTTCTCCCTGCTACTAATAATCCAAAAAGAAATATCAATACCCCTAAAATCATCAAACCTATACCATAATGTACAGAAAAAAAAAAAGCAATAATTAATTTGAACAAACCAAACATGACCAAGATGACTAGAAAAACTACGAGAACTAACCAAACAAGTGAAAAAAAGACAAGAAAATCTTACTTCACAAACCAATTTAGAAATCAAACTAGTAAAGTACACTCTTTCACTAAATTTGTGCCAACGTACTATGCGTGTGGACAAATTGGACATATTTATCCTCGTTGTCACACGATAATCTTCTATACAACCAAAGACAAAGCGTGAAAATAAACATACTTATCAATCATATTCAACAACTAAATGAATAAGTGATAAAACTAAATCAGAAAGTTAATTCAGGAAAAAAAGTATGGAACAAGAAGAATAATTTAGAAAACTCATCTAAAAATTTTACGTGTTGAGTTACCTATATTGCCTTAAAAGTTCAAAATCATTTAATGTGGTATCTTGACAGTGGTTGATTTAGACACATGTATGGTCATAAGGCCATATTTTTATCGCTTACTGACCATCCTGATGAGATAGTTTTATTTGAAGACGGAGCTAGGGCTCCCATTTTTGGCAAAAGGTAGATAGTGTTTCTAAACTCTCATAACCTTGTGAACTATTGTGTGTGTTCAATTTAAAATCTAACCTCCTTAATATTAATCAATTTTATGGTGACAATTTTAAGGCCAAATCTTTTCAAGATAAATGTTGTATTTATAACACTAATGGATCCCTTGTGTTAGAAGGAAATAGAATTCCTAATAATCTCTACGGTTTTACCCTTGAACCTATCCTAGGATGTCATCCTACGAAAATTGACACAACCGCACCGTGGTATCAACCTCCTGATTATTTAAAATTTAATAATTTATCTAAAATTTTTTTAAAAAGTTATGTTGATGGACTACCAAAACTTACTAATGTCAAAAATCATGTGTGCGGTCCATGTCAATTTGAAAAACAAATGAGAGCAAGTCATCCCTCATTAAGTAACATCCACATATCGTATCCCCTTGAACTGATCCATATAAATCTTATGGGACCTCATAGAAGTGACAGTTTAGGTGGTAAAATATATATTCTAGTGATTATTGATGACTACTCTAGATACTCTTAGATTGACCTCATAAGTAAAAAATCTGATACTTTTGATTATATGAAAATATTGTACAAAAAACTTACTAATGACAAAAGAACTCTGATTGCCCGAATTTGAAATGATCATGGAAAAGAATTTAAAAATTCTAACTTTGACAGCTTTTGTATTGAAGAAAAGAATACAATATGAATACTCTGCACCTATTACTCCCAAACAAAACGAGATTATAGAACGTAAAAATTGGGTTATTTAAAAAATGGCTTATTTAAAAAATGGCTAGAATTATTATACAAAATAAAAATGTAACCATGTATTTTTAGGGTGAAGCCATAAGCACAACTTGTCATATAATTAATAGAGTCTACTTAAAACTTGGAATGGATAAAACTCCAAACAAATTTTGGAAAGGAAAGAAATCTAATGTAAAATATTTTTACATTTTTGAAAATAAGTGTTACATACTTCAAAATTGGAAAAATCTAAACAAGTTTGATACCAAAAGAGATGAAGGAATATTTTTATGATACTCTCACTCAAAGCCTACCGTGTGTACAATCTTTGTACTCTAACAATGATGGAGTCTATCAATGCAGTTGTCGATGATATCCCTAAAGAGCAACCTAAAAACATTGACGATTCAGATGAGGAGGTTGATAAAAATGATTCTGCTCCTGAACTAGCTTGTGTAGATCTTACCAACGGGAGTCTGAACATAATTTCAGTTAAGAAATCATCAGTTAGAGTCAAATTAAATCATCCTAAAGATTAAATAATAAGTGATCTTAGTGAGGGAATGAGAATATGTTGATGACTTTTGAATCAACTCACTTATACATATTATGTATCCCTTATAAAGTACAAAAGGATTAAAAAAGCGTTAAATGATGAATGTCAGATCAATACCATGTATAAAGAACTAAATCAATTCATTAGAAATGATGTGTAGGTTTTAGTACCTCAATATAAACATACGAATATCATTGGTTCCAAGTAAATATTTAAAAATAAAACTGATAAAAATAAAAATATTGCTCAAAACAAATCCTATCTAATTATACAAGGATATACTCAAATTGAAGGAATAGATTTTGATGAGACCTTTACTCTAATAGCTCATCTAGAATGCATAAGAATCCTATTATCTATTACTTGCTCTATTGATTTCAGATTTTATCAAATAGATGTCAAAAGTGCCTTCTTTAATGATATCATCTAAGAGGAAATATATATTGAGCAATCAAAATATTTGTTGATCCCATGCTACTAGTCCATGTCCATAAGCTCAAAAAGGCTTTGTATAGTCTTAAACAAGCACATCACCTCATATCTTAGTGACCACGGTTTTGCTAGGATTAGTATAGATAAAACTCTTTTTGTGAAAGTATCTGAAAAAAGTATTATCATTGCTCAAGTCTATATTAATGATATTGTATTTGGATGTCACTGTAAATGCCTATGTATATGAATTTGCAAAATATATGACCTCTAAAATTTGAAATAAGTATGGTAGGAGAACTAATTTTTTTTTCTAGGTTTGTATATTAAACAGGATAAAACCCATGGAGACACACTTGGTAAGATAAAACATTTCTCCAATAATTCTTACAATTATTACTTCAATTCCTTGAACTTCGACGATGCCATTTTATAGGGAGTCTTTGATATAGGTGCGCTCCAGGCATCATCTCAATCTCAAACTCGATCTCTCGATACGATAAACTTGAAAGATCTTCTGGAAAAACTTCCTCAAACTTACATAGTGTGTCCTTCGTAAGAATACTATGATTCTATATCCTGCTTGCATAAGCTAAATAAGCTTGACATCCACTCTTTGATCAAATGACAAGTATACAATGCCGAAATTCTGTTTAAAAATTATTTATACATTACTCCTTAAAAATAAAATGGTTCACATTTCAAAATTATAAAATACATCTTCTTATGGAAACAATCTACGCTAGCATAATAACTAGTTAACAAATCCATGTCTAGGATTACATTAAAATTGTACATGTATAACAAAATTAAATTCACTACCAATTTCAATCCATTGACTCAAACAACACACATAGGGCATACAATATCTGTTATCAAAGATGGTCCCGTAGATGTTGACACTATCAATGAAAAATCCATAATCCTCAGGGTGGCATCAAATAATGAATAAC
The DNA here is from genome assembly GCA_025585075.1 of Nepenthes mirabilis. NCBI lineage: Eukaryota > Viridiplantae > Streptophyta > Magnoliopsida > Caryophyllales > Nepenthaceae > Nepenthes > Nepenthes mirabilis. The sequence continues at coordinate 2,004 of JAODPA010067887.1, read as the reverse complement.
TTTTTGTGACATAATGAATGAGTTGACCCCAAATACAAAAGTACATGATTTGAAGTTTTAAAAATAGTAAGTTTACTTTCCATCACCGTGGATGAAACATCTGCATCTGGACCGTCACCACAAAAGCTCTTCCCAAAACACTTAGCTTTCTTACCATTTGTCTCGAGGGATGAAGGCAATCTTTGATCATATGAACAAGTTGGCCGCAATTGAAATAGGCTCCCAAAATTTTGTAGGAGGGCCTTCCTCCATGAGATTTCTCGCTTTGAGGGCACACTGGCATTGCTTGTTGAGAGCCCGACACACCCTAGATTTCAACTCCTTTCTTTCCTTTATCTGTCGATTTTGATCTTTTATGGGATTCTTTCGATCCTAAACTTTGACCTCATCTACTAGCAAACTTCCTCTCAAAAAATTTCTTTCTCTCCAACACCCATTCAAATAAGAGAGCTCAGTCTAATTCCCTTACTGCAATTTCAACGTGACAAACTGGTTTTGAATTGTATTGTTGAAGACTTACAAAAACTTTCTTACCTTCCTCACCTCTTAATGGATCATATGAGTGGCATAGTGGGATAACTCCATAAACTTGGTATCATACACTGGCATAGTCCGATTCCCTTGCCGCAAGCTGGCAAATTTATTTTCCTTTTATTTCCTTAAACTTGTCGGGAAGTACTTATCCATGAAACTTTCACGAATATGTCCCAAGAGATTTCCTCATTCTCCAATCACATAGCTCATTTCTTTACTGACCACCAATTGTCTGACTTTCCTTCTAACTTATATGAGGCAAACATCACCTTATCTTCCTTTGGGCATCGTATAACAGCAAAAACCTTCTCAATTCACCGGATCCAAATCTCAGCTTTCATGGGATTCGGGTCATCCATGAATTCTGGCACCCTTTCATTTGAGATTCGATCATATAACATTGTCACTTGATTCATCACGGTTGGCTCTAGGTTATAAGATCCTCGGGCCATGGACTTAATCACGTCCGCCATCCTGATCGTTATAGTAAAGTATTCCTCTTCCTTGTCAATGCAAAAGTTGGGTCCAACATTTTCTCATTGTCCAGACGACATCTCTTAATCCTATTACAAAATATTTTATTACATTAAATCTTCAAATCGAAAATAAAAGCATTCTCCATACGACTTCCCTAATACCACTTTAACTGTCACATCCTAAATCCCGACTCGTCATTAATAATTGACAATATTAATAATAATCTTATTAACTATTCAATTAAACGTGGATATAAATTTTACGCCAATACCGCAACTAACCAAATGAAATAATAAGATATAAACAAAGGATCCAAAAGGCCACGTCATCATATGGCTCTGACACCAACCCAAACTATGACGTCGGACTTTACATATGAAGTTATATTTAATCCATACAAAATCAAAGTATACAAATCAATTGAAATTAAAATCTGCTACTATTTACTATTAAATAACTAGCCATCCATGACTCTACGAGTCGATAAGTTATATAAATAACAACTATAAGATACCAATTAACCTTCAAACCAATGTTTACAAGCTGTTATCTAAACGACATAAATATATTAAGTACTGTTCAAACGATTTAGAATACAACATCAATATTTCATATGTCTAATTCTAAGATCCTCGAAGAGTTTCTTCTTTAATATTGATCATCATACATGTTAGAGACATTTGTCTTATTGGCATATTCCGTGACCATTTGTATTATTTTATTGATGTCGGGTTGTGGGTTACCGGTTTAAATTCATTAAAATTCATTCGGGCCGCCCTCCACGCGCTCGGGCCCGTCCAAGGACCGCCCGCTCGCTTGATGCTCGATGTCCGCTCAAGCCGATAAACTAGAACGGGGGCCGCTCGCTGCTCGCCCTCCACCCGCTCGAGCCGATAAACCAGAACTACGGCCGCTCGCTGCTCGCCCTCCACCCGCTCGAGCCCCGCTCGAGCGGCGGCCCAACGGGCAGATTTTTTTGAACGCGTTTTGGCT
>JAODPA010067886.1:0-10407 GCA_025585075.1 Nepenthes mirabilis | reverse complement strand
TTAATGAAAAGGATATATTATTTTTTAATAGATATGTCATTTGGTGAATAGATATGTCTTTTTGAGATATACTCGTTGAGCGAATGGATATCGATTCTCAACGATTATGTTTGTTTAAGACGCATTTGTTGGGCGAAAGGAGAGGCATTTTGATAATTTTAGAATAATTCTCTCTCCCTCTATAAAAGGATGTCATTGGCCATCCTTTTAAGGACGCACACACAAGATTTGTCAAAGTTCTACAAATCATAAGAAAAGAGAGAGAAATCATCTCCCGATTTTTTAAGATCAGAACAATTACAGTTATACATAAAAGTTTAACAATTATGGATCCAGGTACGCACATTTATTCTTTATACTTGAATGATTAATAGAGAATATGATAATCAAGATCTTATTAATTAAAATTTTATTTCATTAAAGTTTTCTTACAAATTATACGTGTATGTCTTTTAAGTGCACATCAAGTGCTAAAATCTTGCTCATATTGGAACATGCGCCGATCTTGTACTTATCATGTGTTACTCATGTGCTCATCATGCCTTATTAAAAAAAGCCTCTACTAGCTAATTTTCTTATAATATTAAGAGTATTATTAGATGATATATCAATAAATATAAATTTTATAAAAAAAATAATCCAAAATTTAATAATTACAATATTATTTTTGTTAATGACATGTGTTGCGGCTACTGGTCCGGATTTAACTGGAGATGACTGGTTACTCCATTTCTTCAACCCAAGGCCTACACAACACCAAAGAAAACAAAATAGTCAAAGGGCCAATAGGGTTAGATCCCCACAGGCTCTCCGACGCTCAAGTCAGTCATAGCCTTCTCTTAATAAAAAGGAAAGATTTAATTATTTTTTTTCCAAGTAGGAATATTTCAGAGAAAGAGTGAGAGAGAGAGAGAGCCCAAAAAAAGTCCCCTTCATTGGAAGATTACCTTCCCTTTATAATAGGTCACTTTCCGGTTTTATAACTGCTCCGGTTTCATAACTGCTTCAGTTAAGCACGTTTATTCTTTATAACTTCTGGTTCGTTATTGTACGTTTCAAAATAAAACGTGGAAGTTATCGGGAGTTTTTCTAACCTCTCCCATGGTGGTTATCGGAGTAATTTGTGTTGGGCTATAATTAATGGGCCCATGTATCGAATTGCTCAGGTGACTATACCCATCACTAGCCCCCCATGTCAGAAGATTAAAATTTTAATTTCTGGCATGTCTTTCTGATAGGTCATATCATAAAGCTATCCTGCCTTAGTCTTCTAATGCAAAATTGCTTAGAATTCTTCGTGATTTCGGATTTTTGTGACTCTCTCTTTTGGTCACTCTGGATTTTTGTCACTCCGGATTTGTGTTCACTCTGGATTTGGTGACTCCGGATTTTTGTGACTCTCGCTTTTGGTCACTCCGAATTTTTATCACTCCGGATTTAGTGACTCCAGATTTTTATGACTCTCATTTTTGGTCACTCCGAAATTTTGTCACTCCGGATTTACATTCATTCCGGATTTGGTGACTCCGGATTTTCGTGACTCTCGTTTTTGGTCACTCCAGAATTTTGTCACTTCGGATTTGGTGACTCCGAATTTTTGTGACTCTCGCTTTTGGTCACTCCGGATTTTTGTGACTCCGGATTTGGTGACTCCGGATTTTTGTGACTCATTTTTGGTCACTCCGAAATTTTGTCACTCCGGATTTGGTGACTCCGGATTTTTGTGACTCTCATTTTTGTTCACTTCAAAATTTTGTCACTCCGGATTTGGTGACTCTGGATTTTTGTGACTCTCGTTTTTTATCACTCCGAAATTTCGTCACTCCGGATTCACATTCACTCCGGATTTGGTGACTTCGGATTTTTGTGACTCATTTTTTGTCACTCCGAAATTTTATCACTCCGGATTTTTGTCACTCCGGATTTGTGTTCACTCCGGATTTGGTAACTCTAGATTTTTGTGACTCTCGCTTTTGGTCACTTCGAATTTTTATCACTCTGGGTTTGGTGACTCTATAATGAATCAGTTCTGACACAAGTCTTACCTGGCTTGCCATGTGTCGAACATCATGCGGTTCCTTCTGTCTCCGCCGTTTGAGTAGCAAATGTTTTCCTGACACGTGTTCTCTTCATCATTTTTCAATTTGAACGGATACGTCCCTTCGAGCCTATATTAGGGTTTCTTCCCTCGTTGTTCAGCATTTCACTTCTCTTCTTCTTGTTCCAATGACATCCAAAGTTGATTCGATGAAGTTGTTCTTACCGCCGAGGAGATGGAAAAAATTATTTTCCAATATAATATCCCAAGTTCGTATTTGCGTTCGGTGCCGACTGAGAGTGACAGAGCCAATTCTCCCCTGAATGGCTATATTACCGTATATGAAGTGCATTTGAAGAGTGGTCTTCGTTTTCCTCTTGTATCAGAACGTCAAAGAATTTTTGCTGATTTGGGTGTGGCCATCGCACAATACCATGCAAACGCCGTGAGGTATCCCTGCAACCTTGGATATTTTTTCGCCTTCGTGGTACGACTCTTAGCACCACCACCGTTAGAGCGCTATTTAAATTTTGTCAAACTGGAGATTGGATTTCCTTATCTCCTCGTGAATTAAATATCAGTGGGGTTATCATTGATACTGTAAAAAATTGGAAAGATCGTTTCTTTTTCCTCTCTATTCCCCAGTCGGGTATTCCTAACGCATGGGATAAAATTCCTGAATCGCATTCTGGCAAACTCTCTTCAGAGGAAGAAGAATCGATGAAACCTCTGATTGAGATGATAAGAGCGAATATGGAGTCTTTTTCTGATAAAGAACGTTTATTTACTCCTGAAATTTTCGCTTTAACTAAATAGGGGCCTTTAGTTGAAAGAGTTGGAACATCAGATCCATCTCCTAAACAGCTTAAGAGAAAATCGAAAAATACCGTGCCAAGGGGGCGTAAACGTCAGGTTGTATCATCTAGCCCATCGCCTTCCTCTGATATTGTCGAAGTTGGCCTTTCTATGTCTGAAAGGTTAAAAGGGATAAGTGGTTCATCGCTTGCCCTTTCTAACCAACAACAGGAAGAAAATCCTGCCGTTGAATCTTCGGCAGCCACTAATTTTGAACAAAGGGGAGCGAAAACTGAGAAAATGACAATTGTTCCACTTAACGCATCAACTTCGGCCCCAAGGGAATCCTTATCTGGTCTGGTTATTTCAGTCGTTGAAAGACCTGTTGAAGAAACTTCTACTCCAGCCTTTTCTGCTCCGCCTCTCCCTCAAAGTTCAGGATTTGACCGGCGGGAGAGAGAGCTGACCCCTTCAATTGATCCGGTCCCTTATTCTCCCCTCCGGAGTTCATCAGTTCCTGGTCTGGAGCTAGCTTTTAATCCTGCTTCTTCACTCCATCTGCCTTTGAAGACTGCGGCTCAAAAAGCCCGCTATATTACAGTAAGATTATTAAAGGAACTTTTTCCCCTCTTTTTTTTTATTACTCCTAACTTATCTTTGTACTAAATAGAACGAGAAGATGGGTGAAATTTTGAATCTTTGTTTGACCCAACGTGACATGAAGATTGAGCATCTTGAGAAAGAAATTCAAAGACTTGAACAAGAACACATTGATCCGTCTGCTCTCTAGGAAATGAAAAATCAGGCTAGTGCTGATGCCGCAAAAATTGATTTACTCCAAAGGCAGATCTCCAACATTGAGTTGGAGTTGTAGAAAGCTAATGATACTTTAAAAGTGTCTCAAGAGCATGCATCTAACCTGAGAAGCGACAATGCCAAGTTGGGAGCAGAACTTATGGTGCGGCTTAAGCCAGAAGAGGTCTGTCCGGCTTTGAATGCTAGATTTTTGGACGGAATCTTTCTATGCTGGCAGATTGCTCTTAAGTTGGATCCAAACTTTTCGGTCGGCTTTTTTGATCCTAGGAACTTGGGCGCTCGCCTCCGATCAGATTTGAAAGAATTTTCTAAAGCTGGTGAACCTTCAATGCCTCCTCCATCAAGCCCCCAGCATTAGCTTTACCTTTTTTTTTAAATAACAAGAGAATTGTATCAAACATTTATTTTGAATGGAATCAAATACTTTGATTTTCATTTAAAGAACTTTTTCAAATGCATTGCGTTCCAAGTTCTCGGTACCAATTTTCCATTTGAGGTGCGTAATTTGTATGCACCATTTCTTAGTACAGCAGAAACAATAAAAGGACCTTCCCAATTAGGAGAGAGCTTATTTCTATTGGCTATTTTGCTGGTTGCCTGTATACTCCTCAGAACTAAGTCTCCCACGTCGAACTGTCGTGCTTTTGTCCTCTTGTTGTAGTACCGTGCAATCCGTTGTTGATAAGCGACTGTTCGTACTCTTACTATTTCTCTAAATTCTTCTAGTAGATCAAGATTCTCCTTGAGCCGTTGTGAATTGCTTTGGGGATCGAAATTCTCTATCCGGAGGCTGGGTAGTCTAACCTCCACCGGTATTACAGCTTCGGTCCCATAGCATAGGTTGAACGGCGTCTCTCGCGTTGGCTCTTTAGGGGTTGTCCGGTAGGACCATAACACCGAAGGTAGTTCATCTGCCCAAGAGCCCCCAGCGTCTTCTAGCTTCGTTTTTAATCCATGAAGTAAAGTCCGGTTGGTTACCTCTACTTGACCATTTGACTGTGGATATGCCACCGAGGTATGTACCAATCGGATCCTCAAATTGGAACAATATTTGGTGAAACGTTTTCCAGTAAACTGAGTTTCATTATCAGTGATTATCACTTTTGGAATTCCAAACCGGCAGACAATGTTCTGCCGTACAAATTTCGTCGCATTATGCTCAGTTATTTTTGCCAAGGGAGATGCTTCAACCCACTTAGTAAAATAATCAATTCCTACGATGACGAATTTTCTTTGTCTAGCTGCTACCGGAAAAGGTCCAAGTATATCTAGCCCCCATTGTGCAAACGGCTATGGAGCTTGTAAGGATTTTAACTCCGTCGGAGGTGCATGAGGCATACTGCCATGGATTTGGCAATTTTCACATTTTTTGACGAATTCAGCGGCATCTTTTTTCATGGTTGGCCAATAATAGCCCTGCCGCATCAATTTGAAAGCCAGATTCTTTCCTTCTATGTGAGATCCACATATCCCAAGGTGGACCTCACTTAAAAGCGTAATTTGCTTCCTATGGAGTAAGACATTTCAAATACGGGACGGAGTATCCACGACGATATATTTTTCCATCAACGATTGTGTACCAACCAGCAGTTTTCTTTACGCGTTTAACTTCGTCTTGATTTTCTGGAACGATTCTATCAGAAAGATATCGATAATAGGGAGTCATCTAGTTTTCACTACTGGGGACTTGTAAGATATCTTTATCAATTTCCTTAATATTTGGAGCAGTCAGGACTTCTCGCATATTTTGAGAGTACTGCTCCGGATTTTCTATAGCAGCAGCATTTGCTAATTGGTCGGCCTTTTTATTTTCTGTTCTAGAAATGTGAGTCACATCTATTTTATCAAAATCTCAAAATGCGCTTCTCACATTAGCAAGGTACTTTGCTAAACTTGAATTTGATACTTCGAAGTTTCCTTGAACTTGATTAAACATCAGCTCAGAGTCACTATAAACTGCAACATACTTTGCTGAGCATTTTCTAGCTAAACGTAGTCCGGCTAACAAAGCTTCATATTCGGCCACGTTGTTAGTTGTTGGAAACGAAAGTCTCAGCGAGTATGGTATTTTCATTCCTTCCAGTGTTCATAATATCACTCCGGCTCCACTTCCTGATTGTGTGGAGGATCCGTCCACGTACATCGTCCATAAAGCAGGTAATTCAGTGCAGCCGACGTCTTGATGTTCCATTTCTTCACTTTGGATTAAAACCGAAGTCTCCACTAAAAAGTCAACCAAGGCTTTCCTTTTCACAGATGGCCTTGGCCTGTATTCAATGTCGAATTCTCCAAGTTCGATCGCCCATTTGACCAACCTTTCAGATGCATCAAGTTTTTATAGTATTTCCTTGAAGGGTTGATCTGTGAGGACGATTATCCTATGAGCCTGGAAGTTGGCCTTAGCTTTCTTACCGAATAAACAAGCGCTAACACCATCTTTTCAGCTTATGTGTAGTGGCTTTCTACGTTTGACAGCGTTTTACTGACGTAGTAAACCGATCGCTGAACATCCGCCTGTTGTCGGATCAAAACCGAACTTAATGCCACATCGAAAACCGCCAGATATAAAAATAACTCCTCTCCCTACCGTGGTGATGTCAAGAGAGGAGGGCTAGCTAAATATTCTTTTAAATCTTGAAAAGCTGCTTGGCATTCTTCAATCCATTGAAAACCATTGGCTTTGGTTCCTCTTAAAGCTCTGAAAAATAGAAGGTATTTTTCTGCCGACTTAGATAAGAAACGGGAGAGTGCAGCGAGTCTTCCTGTGAGTCGTTGAACTTCTTTTATGGTTTTTGGAGGGTTCATCTCTACAATCGCATTTATCTTTTCCGGATTAGCCTCAATTCCTCGCTTTGAAACTATAAATCCCAAGAATTTGCCTAAAGTTACTCCGAAAGCGCATTTGCTTGGATTTAATTTCATACGATATTTCCGAAGTACTTCAAAAGCCTCTTCCAAATCTGTGGTATGATCGTCTATGAAGTTACTTTTAACGAGCATATCATCCACGTATACTTCCATGTGTCGGCCGATTTGCGCTGCGAATATTTTGTTTACTAATCTTTGGTACGTGGCGCCAACGTTCTTCAGGCCAAACGGTATCATTTTGTAACAGTAAGTTCCCTGGTCAGTCATAAAGGAGGTATATTCTTCGTCTTTCGGGCACATACTAATCTGATTGTAATCGGAATATGCGTCCATGAAACTAAGTAATTCATGTTCGGACGTTGAATCTACCAATAAATCAATCCTTGGTAGAGGAAAACTGTCCTTAGGACAGGCCTTATTCAGGTTGGTAAAATCAACATACATCCTCCACTTTTCGTTACTCTTCTTTACCATAACTACATTAGAGGGCCAGTCCGGATACTGAACCTCCCTAATGAAATCGGCATCCAACAACTTTTTCACTTCCTCCCTAATTGCAATGAGCTTCTCAACCGAATAGTTCCTTCGCTTTTGCCTAATAGGTTTGTAACTGGGATCCAAACACAATTTATGAACTATCACTTCAGTTGAAATTCCTGGCATATCGGATGATATCCAGGCAAAAACATCCTTATTCCGCCGGAGGAATTCAATTAACCGTCCTCAAACTGGTTTAGTCAATGAATTTCCTATCTGTACGTATTTTTTTGGATCTGTTGGATCCAACGGAATTAAATCAGTTACCTCTCCGGACTGTGCTTGTTGTAAGGTATTTTTGTCTCGATAATCAAAATCTTCTACCGACCGATCTTGAACAGTTTTCTCGACTTGAGACAAATAACATGTACGATCGGTTACTTGATCTCCCATTATTTTTCCTACACCATTTGGTGTTGGAAACTTAATTTTTAAATGGAAAATTGATGTAACCGTTCCAAATGTTGCAAGGCAGGGCCGACCAAGAATCGCATTATAAACAGAAGGCAGGTCGACCACAAGGAAAGTGAGTTTGTGAGATGCGATTTTTGGATAAGTTCCCAACATGACTTCCAATTGGATGGTTCCTCTGACTGTGACCGGTTCATTTTTCACTCCGTACAGTGGTCTATTAGCTGGTCTGAGTTGATTAATTTTCAAACTCAATTTAATGAAAGCGTCAAAATAAAGTAAATTACTAGAGCTTCCATTATCTATAAATATTCGTTTCATCTAGTAATCGACGTTACTATTAGAAACTAAAGCTGATACAACCAATTGATCTGAGTGTGGTGACCTTACATGATCCATATCCTCCTTACTAAAGCTAATTACATCATCACTTTCAAACTTCCTCTTTTTACCACTTCTGATAGCATCCAGTTGGTCAGAGTTACAAGCTTTGGCCGATCTAGTGGATATCATATTCACCACTCCAGCCACCACACGATTTTTTGGTTGTGGTTCCTCCCTTTCTTCCTCTTCTAGCCATTCACCAGAGTCGCGCTTTGGGCTCTTTATAAACTTTTTGATGTGTCCTTTCCAAATTAGATTTTCTATTTCTCTTTACAGAGTCCAACATTCTTCAATTCCATACTCAGGCAAGCGATGGTAGTGGCAAAACTTGCTTTGATCTCCACTTTCAGGGTTCTTCGGGGCTCTTGGCCATTTAAAGAATTTTTTCTCCCGTACCTGCATGAGGATATTTGTTCTAGAATCATTTAACGGAGTCAAATCAAAAGGCCTGAACTCCATTCGTGCTTCGCCCTTGAACTTCCTTCTGGGCTCCTTTGGATGAGATCTTTCATCTTCTCTTCTTCTTTTTCTCGGTGATCCTTGATAAGAAGGATTCATCCTAATAGGCTTTTTAATTTCATTGGCTTCCTCTGCTGCCACGTATGCTCGTGCAATAACTTCCACTTCTCTAAAAGTTTGTGGATTTGTGTGAGCCAAATGTTTAAAAAATCTCCTGGCTCCAGATTCGCTATGAAAGTGTTTAACTTGACCTCATCAGTGAGGCGTGGAATTCGACAAGCTTCGGAAGTAAATCTTGATAGGAAGCTTTTCAAATTTTCATTTGGACCTTGTTTGATACGTTCTAGGTGCCAGGGCTGTTTTTCTATTCTCCGACTTGAAGTGAACTGAGAAAGAAAACTATCTGCTAATTCTTGGAATGACCGAATGGAGTTGGTTGGCATTCGGTAGAACCAAATTCTTGCATCCCCTTTCAAAGTTAAAGGGAAGCATTGACACATCATCATTTCATCCAAGCCCTGAAAGCTTAGTAGCGTTCGGAAGTTGTCCAAGTGATCCATCGGATCAGTACTTTCGTCATAGGTGTCAATGGTTGGCATCTTGAACTTCTAGGGTAGTGGATAGGTCCGTATTTCCGTTGTGAATGGGGATCTCTTTAAATCATTAGTTCGTCCCTCAGATTTTTCTCCGAAAAGATAATTCCACATCTTTTCTAATTTTTCCTCTTTTTGAGAAACAACAGCAGATTTTTTGGCATTGAGATAAGTTCTCAATTCTTAAGGAGCTTCAGATCGATGTGGTTGGGCATTTTTGGCATTGAGATAAGTTCTCAATTCTCTAGGAGTTTCGGATCGGTGTGGTTGGGCATTTTTGCCAACTGGCGGCAAGTTGGAGGAAGCTTCTTCTTGGTCAAGAGGTCTTCTCTCACTTCGTGGATTACGTCGTTCTGGGCTGCCTTCGACGGATCTTGGGCCCAATCGTCCTTCTAATTGAGATCGGCCTCCGCTTCTCTCTCTTGCAATCATCATCTCTTGAATATGTCTGGCTGGTCTTTTCTTCTGCCTATTCCCCATAGAAGTGGGAACATACGTTGCTGAAAAATGGGTGTCCGATTTTTGACGTCCTACTTGCTCGCGTAGACTTTGTAAATCTTGAAACATATGATCCATCCGTATATTTAATGCTTGTAAGAGCTGAGTCTACTGATTCTTATCTTGTTCCTGAAAAGGAGGGTCATTTTCATGAATGACGCTCTCCATTGCTGGAGTACTTTGATGAGTTCGGGTATTAACTATTTTTAGTGGCAAATCAAACTTTTTGTCTGATTTCCTACAGACGGCGCCAATGTTGCGGCTGCTGGTCCAGATTTAACTGGAGATGACTGGTCACTCCATTTCTTCAACCCAAGACCTGCACATCACCAAAGAAAACAAGATAGTCAAAGGGCTAATAGGGTTAAATCCTCATAGGCTCTCCGACGCTCAAATCAGTCATGACCTTTTTTAAATAAAAAGAAAAGATTTAATTATTTTTTTTCAAGTGGGAATATTTCAGAGAGAGAGTGAGAGAGAGAGAGAGCCCAAAAAAAGTCCCCTTCATTGGAGGATTACCTTCCCTTGATAAATGGTCACTTTCCGGTTTCATAACTGCTCCGATTTCATAACTGCTTCAATTAAGCACGTTTATTTATTCTAACTTCTAGTTCGTTCTTGTACGTTTCAAAATGAAATGTGAAAATTTTCCGTAGTTTTTCTAACCTCTCCCATGATGGTTATCGGAATAATTTATGTTGGGCTATAATTAATGGGCCCATATATTAAATTACACAGGTGACTATACCCATCAACATGTTTAATTATGTAACTCCACTCTTGGCCAATTAGCTACTAATAATTATCTGATAGTGGTGCTATATTCGGGCTATGGCAACCAACCAGAGAGCTTAGAAAAAAGTACTATCCAATGATTATCTAATTGAGACCTCGATTCTCATCTTTTAAGTGCCTAGTAAAATTTTATTTTCTTTTAGAAAAAGATCTCTGACACAGTTGACACGACGCAATATTACTATACTTGATTTATTTTATCTTTTAAAAATA
>JAODPA010067885.1:0-10408 GCA_025585075.1 Nepenthes mirabilis | reverse complement strand
TAAGATAAATGAAACTTTTGGGATTGAGGATGTGATAGAGTATATAATTGACTATTCGACTCAGGGTTAGTTGTAGTCATGTTAGTTATATATAAGCAGAAAAATTAACAGTAAATGAATTGTAAAAAAAATACAAATTTATTAGCAAATAGAAATGATTAAATTCGTCATACAAACGTTCCGAAGTGAAGAATAGGACATACCCCCATAATTCTATGTTGACCTTGCTATTAGTAATATTTGTTAAGGTGAGGAGCATTTGAAGTTTGAGGAATTAGCCTATTGTTTTAAATACGTAACTTGTACACCTCATTACAGTGTATTGCCGACACTAGGAATGCTAATCCTATGGGCTAGCTTCTCAATTACTTTGATATTTTTTAATACTAAGTAACCAACCTCAAAACTCCATGCCTTCACCCCTTCTTGTAGTATTGAGCGACTCTTTATTTATAACTGTCGATTAAATGTGCCTATTTCTAACTTTATCTAAAAGATCCAAATTCTATCTTAGAAGTTGAGAATTTTGGCTCAGAATAATATACTCTGCTCAATAACTCGACAATTCAATCTCCACTAGGAATGCCGCTTTTGTCTCAAAATAAAAACTAAAGAGTGTTTATCAAGTTATCTTTCTTGGAGTCATTCAGTAAGCCCATAGAATGAATACCTAGGCACCTCCTACTTCATTTAACTTTGTCTTTAGTCCATTCACTATTATCCAATTCATTACCTCTACTTACCCATTTGTTTTGGAGTAGAAGATTGATGTGTGGACTAATTTAATGTCCAGACAAGTGCAATACTTTATAAACATTTTACTAAAGAATTGGGTACTATTGCTTGTAATTATGACATCTAGTTTCCCAAACATATAGACGATATTTTAGTGCATAAATTCTATTATATTCTACGCTATAATCTTGGCCAATGGGATGCTTCTATCTATTACGTGAAGTAATCCACTGTAATGATAATGAATTTTCTTTGCCTGGTCGCTGTTGAAAATTGACCTAATATGCCCAGGCCCCATTACTCGAATGGCCAGGAAGCTTATAAAGTTTAAAATTCTATATAAGGTTGTATGTTGCCATAGATTTGACAATTTTCATATTTTCTAATGATTTCATCGTGTCTTTTTCTATGATTGGCCAATAATAATCCTATCATATGATTTTGAAGGATAAATGTTTACTTTCTATATGTGCTCAATATATGACGAGATAGACTTTACAGAGGGTGTAATCAGCTTATCTGGTAGTTAAACAATACATGTAAGGAGTCTAGTAGCCTCTCCTACAGAGTATTTCATCCATGATAGTGTACCATCAGATCATTTTTGTAATTACTACTCCTCTACAAGGTCATCTGGAAGTGCTCCATCTGTAAATTACCTTTGATACAGGCTCATCAAAGTTGCCTTGTTGGATACTTGGAGTATTTTATCTTGCTCCTCGATGCTAGGTTTTTTATGTACATCTCTTATACCCTGAGCATATTATTTTAGACAACCAGACACTGCCATCTTGAATAGTCTATCAACTTTCCAGTTATCTTCTCTCGAAATATGATTAACTTTGACTTTTTTAAAGAATGTCAAGAGACTCTGTACCTTGTGAAGGCAATTCGCTAGGTTTAGGTTTGATACTTCAAAATTAGTTAGTACTTGATTGACTACCAACTTGGAATCACTATTGATGACTACGTTCTTGATGGACCCTTATATTTAGCCATTATCCGGGGCTTAAATCCCAAACGATGTCAAGTATTTGATCTCAAACATCTAGGGTGTTCTCAATATAATCTCAATTCCACTTCATGATTATGAAGATGCTCCATTCACATGTAATGTCCATGCTAGAGATGCTTTCTCTAGGGTTATTCTTCTGTATTTATTCGTCTTGTTTAAGATTGAGGTCATTATTTCAACAATAAAGCCTATAAGGGCTTAACCTTTTATGGAGGGTTATACTCTAAACTCTATATCAAACACACTCAATTTAATTAACCATTTGATCAAGCCTTCAGATACTTTCAACTTCTATAAAATCCCTTTTAATACCTGATAGGTCATGGCTATGAGCCTATAGGCCCAAAAATATGGTTAGAGCTTCCTTACAGTGAAGACTAAGGATAAAGCAACCTCCTCTGCTCAAGAATGTTGAATCTATATGTATAATAAGATCTTATATAGTATACTAAATATTGAATATCTGTTCCTTCCCTAACCAATACAGTGCTCAAAACTATTTATGAGACAGCAAGGCAAAAATGTAACTCCTCTCCTTCCTTTGAACAAGTCGATAAATATGCATTTGTTAGATTTTCTTTCACCTCTCGGAAAGCTTATTAGCACCCCTTTGTCTATTAGAAACCATTTATTTTTCCTCCTCTTAATACCTTGAAAAATAGGCGGTATTTTTCAGCAAACTTGATGTGATGGAACGGATTTTTTTTGTTTCAATTGATTTTGTCAGTCAGGTCAGAAATAGACAGCCTGTGCCGTAACTCAGTACATGCACACAACTAATCTAGTTATAACATAACACGCAAACACAGGATCACAGATACCATTTAGGACCCGTGTACGATATCTATAAAAATCGTAGCAGAAACCGAACTAAAAATCTGTCGTAGCATTCATATTCTTACCCAAAAACTCATTCATGCATACATAAGCATAATGGTCCAATTATAAATTTGTATATATATATTCTATCAAGACTACTTCCTCTGTGATAACTCTAAAAGTGCTTTAAATCTTCAGGAATCCTTTAGATTAAACTCTAGTCTTTCTCGTCAGGCACAAAATCTACAGTCTCCTCTGGAGGGGAGAAAAATAGTAAAACAGAGAGTCGAGATCTAACAAGGTACATACAGCTATGTAGTAAAATATATATACAGAACAGAACTCAATAAAACAGACACCATTAAACATGAAGATATAAATGCCATAAGGAAGTCGTTTATAGCAGAATTACAATACAAACGTAAAAATAGAAACGATCAAACTTCAGAAATCAGAAATCAATGTACTCATATTTCAGAAAGTAGAAGTCAATCTTACTTTCATAATTTATAGAAACTCATCTTTATCAGTAAAGGACCCTACCAGTAAACCCTACTAACGGAGGGGGCGAATAATCCAGGATATATTATGTACATCTCCCCACAATCAACGGTAATAAACAGAACAGATGATCCCACCTAACGAGATCCTTCCCCAATCCAAGGGGGCGCAGGCCAAAACAAAATAGAAGCTACCCTCCTATTGTAACGCCCTGAGGAGGGGCGGACCATATATAACTCCATGGATAGAGTTATCCTCGATTACCACCATAATGTTCTAAGGCATGCCGGAGAACATAACCTGACTGCATATCAATCCTGGGTCCATAATAACAGTAACAGAAATATTTTCTTCTTATCGTTTACTGAAAGCCATTTTTTGTATCAGTCAGAAACATCACTATTAATCCTTCAGAGATTGTACACAGATATCTTAAGGCCGGTTCAAAAATCATATATGTTAGAGACATTTATCTAATTGACATATTCCGTGACCATATGTATTATTGTATCGATGTCGGGTTGTGGGTTGTTGGGTTACAGTCCGTTCTATCCGTTTCGCCCTCCAATCGCTCGAGCCCGTCCAAAGCCTTCGCGCCCTCCGTCCGCTCGCTAGCCGCTGGACCCAAAAAAACAGAATGGCCCCCGCTCGCCGTGCGCTCGCTATCCGCTCGAGCTCAAAAACCAAAATGGGTCCCGCTCGCTGAGAGCTCGATATCTACTCGAGCGCACGCAGGGTTTCTTTGGAAACCCTCCGTTCGCCCGCTGCGCGCTCGAGCTGCGCTCAAGAGCCAGTGCAACGGGCATGTTTTTTAAATGAAATTTTGGAGCCCTCTATATATACCCGGCTGATATTTTGGAACCCTAACAACTGAAAAACAACCCTTGAGAGTTTATTGCTGTGCCTCCGTTGAGAAGAAAGTTCCTCAAGCTCTATTGAAATTGCTTCTCTTGAGAAAACCTAACATTATAAGATTGATCTTCATGTTCATATAAGTTTTCTCATCAACCTTCTTTCACCATTGAAACATTGCCTTCAACCTTCGTTGGAGACGTTGGTTCGTAAAGAAGGAGACTCGTTCGTGATCTGCAATTCAAGTGGTCAAAGAGGGAAGATTGACGTGAAGATCGGAAGGTATCTGGTTCCGTTGCCGCGGAAAAATCCAAGAAGTTCCTTAGTAGGGATCACGTGACGGGAGTAAGTCGGTTAGGTTAGCGCGTCGTTACCACCCGGTCTGTAAGTTGATTTTAATAGTGCATTGCTTCCCTAACCATTGAAATCCGGAGGATTTTTCTCGATTACCGTGGGTATCTAGTTTTTCCTTCGTCACCAAAAAATCGTGTCTTTATATTACTGCTTACGTATTTTGTTTACTGTACATGATTGTTAGTATCGTTGGTATCTAGTACTAAATATCCTTTACGTGTATTAGATATTTGTTATTATATACTGCTTCCGCTATACTTTTACCGAGGTTGAAACTTGATTGTTCACGTTAGCACAAAAAGTACTTTTTCAATATACTTCAAGCTGGTTTCAAATAATAGGACTTAGTTCAAAAATCATATACTTTAAACCGGTTTCAAATCATAGAACTTATACGTCACTTTACAAAGCCGGTTTCAAAATTAGATTACAAATGTCGGTTTTAAATTTGTGATACAAGGCCGGTTTCAAATCAAGGCTGATTTTAAAATCACAGTGCAAATGTCGGTTTTAAAATTATGATACAAAGTCGGTTTCAAAATCACAGTGTAAATGCCAGTTTTAAAATTACGATACAATGTCGGTTTCAAAATCACAGTACAAATGCCGACTTCAAAATTATAATACAAGGCCGGTTTTAAAATCACAGTGCAAATGCCGGTTGCAAATTACGATACAAGGCTGGTTTCAAAATCACAATGGAAGTGCCGGTTTCAAAATTACGATACAAGACCGGTTTTAAAATCGCAGTGTAAATGCCGGTTTCAAAATTATGATACAAGGCCGATTTTAAAATCACAATGCAAGTGCCGGTTTTAAAATTACGATACAAGGCCGGTTTTAAAATCACAGTGCAAATACCGGTTTCAAAATTACGATACAAGGCCGGTTTTAAAATCACAGTGCAAATGCAGGTTTTAAAATTACGATGCAACGCCGATTTTAAAATCACAATGCAAGTGCCGGTGGTCTTTTTACTCATGTAAGATATCTTAAAATCTTGTTCGTGGCCAAACTTCTTGCAAGTAAGTAAAGTTAATCGGAGATCTTTATGAAAACACATAACAGAGCTTTATTTAAACATGATGTTAACAGAAATTCTTCCTTAATTCAGATAATCAGAGCAAATATCATGGCATACCTTAACATAAGTTCATCAAAATCAGGTATACTTGTATTACAATAAGAACTAAAGGAAGATGAGTACGCTTTCATTAAATCATAAATTTAAAATAGGGGGTACACTGGCAAACGAACTTAAAAAGGGTGGTCATCCGAGGTACACTTGTAATATTCTGAAGTTAAAAATAGAGTATACACTTACATTAAATCATGAATTTAAAAGCAGGGGGTACTCTTGCCTGAATGCCCACTCCGGCTGACTTGAGGATCTCTTTCCTTCTTCGTTCCTCACTACTTTCACTTGCCAGCACTCACACTCGCCTCTTCAACCGAAGGCTAGTATATAAAGATGAGGGGTTTGGTGGAGTAGGTGGGGGTAAGTTACCTACTCGGTACTTCCCTTCAGTAATTAGGTGGAAGTAAGTAGGGTAAGTCACCTACTTGGTACTTCTTCTCAGACGGTCAACGGGGTAGTTCACTTACTCTATTTAGTTGTGATCTAGTTAGATTTTAACCGCCCAAAGTTTGTCTTTAGTTTGCCATGAATTCTGTAGCCAATTTATTATATGTTTCGTCCGGTCAACTTTTTCACTTAAAGCCGGTCAACCTTCTTAATGCCGGTCAACATCTTCAAAATCTGGTCAATGCCTTCAGAATCTGGTCAGCTTCTTCAAATCTGGTCAACTTCTTCGAGTCCAGTCAATTTCCCCTACTTAAAGCCGGTCAACCTTCTTAAGGCCGGTCAACTTTCATTGTTTCAAAAATCAGTTAATACTTTCTTGCTTCTAATCCGGTTGATGTTTCTAGAACCAGTCAACCCTTCAAAATATGGTCAACTTCTTCACATCCAGGTTTCATCCTTATCAAAAACACTCCTATTTTAAATTGAAATCAAAATACTCTAGTAGAATATTTTATTTCGATTTTAAGTCTTTTTGATTTCTGAACTTCACACTTGATTAGGAATCGAGATAATGCGACAAGTCTTTCACTTTGATATTCTTCAAGTCCATCTCTATTTCCTGTTGTGAGACAATGAATCCCAAAAACTTACCATATGTTACCAAAAATATGCATTTAGTCAAGTTTAATTTCATCCAATATCCTCTGAGTTCTTCAAATGTATTTGCCAGATTGTGAATATGGTCATCAGCTAGTACACTTTTGATGAGTTTGTCTTCTATGTAAATCGCAATATTTTTTTTGATTTGGCACTCAAATATTTTATTTATCAACATTTGATATGTCGCTCTAGGATTCTTTAATCCAAATGATATTATTTTATAACAATAAGTTATTTGATCGATCATAAAAAAGATCATTTTCTTCTATTCTAGATTTGTTCGGATCTAATTGTATCTAGAATAAATATCCATGAAGCTAAAAAGTAGTTATCCGGAGATTGAGTCTATCAACTGATCGATCTTCATCAACGAAAATCTATCTTTTGGACATACTTTATTCACATCAGTGAAATCAATACACATCCTCTATTTTTCTTTATTCTTTTTGGCTAGAATGACATTGGATAACCAAACTGGATAGTACACTTCTCTGATGAACACAATGTTGTTCAATTTCTTGATCTCTTTGCATACTATAATGAGCTTTTCTACAAAGTAGTTTCACATTTTTTTTTCCTAACTAGTCTATATATTGTTATAAGGCTCAACTTATGAACCATCATTTCAAGCAGTATACCAGGCATATCAACGGAAGTCTAGGCAAAAAATATTTGAGTTGTTCTGTGAAAATTCAATTGACCTTCTTTCAAATCTAAAGCCAACGAACTTCTGATTTGGATAGATTTATCCAAATCTAGGCCCGCTAAGTTTAGAGGAACTTAAAAATATGACTTGCTGAGTTAAACCTATTGAAATGAGATCAAATCACGAATGTCAAATTCTTTGACCGGTTGAGGGTGAGCTGGGCATCTAATCTGTGTTAAATAACAACTTATTCCAATGATCTAGTTTTCTCTGACTTCTCCAATTTTGTATCTAGTTGATAACTTCATTTGTAGGTGTAGAATTAAAGTGACCACTCTAAAAGCTATCAAATATTGTCAGCCCAATATAGCAGTGTAAACTATGGTAAAAACTATAACTAAGAAGGCTCGTATATGGGAAGCCATTCTAGAGTATATTCCCAACATAAATTTCAATTGTACAACTCCTTCACTTGGACCGATTTGTTGTTTAGCCCATACAATGGACCATCCGATGGTTTTAGTTGGTTGCTTTTAAGTTCCAACTTTGTGAACGTATCAAAATAGAGAATATTTTTAAAATTTTTATTATCAATAAAGATTCATTTTAATTGATAGTCGTGGACTTATAGAAAACAAGTACTGATATAATAAGATGATCATAATTGAGAGATATTACATATATCATATTGTCGTTATTAAAAATAATGACATTATTTTATACCTATAAATTCTGTCTCTTGTTAGTGAAAACCTTCCTAGGATGGTCAGGAGCCTTACTATCAGTGAGCCTTATTAACACCATGTTTATTATTCCGGCGTTACCTGAATGCGTGGATACTCTAATGGCTTCGTATCATATTTATTATTTCCTAGATGGACACTTGGTTTTGTAAATATTTACTGAGGTAACCCGTTTTTGTATTAGGGTCTCAATTTTTTCTATAACATCCGGCAATCATCTGTTTTGTACCCCAAAGATCATGGTAGAAATCGTATTTAAATTAATCACCTTCTTTCATGTTCTTGATCAGGTTGGTTGACCTTAGGAACTTGTCATTCTATATCAACATCAGAACATTTGTCCGGATGACATTTAGTGGCATGAAGTTCAGTGGCTTATACACTCTGCATATGCCCAACTCAATTCTATTATGCTTCTTGTGATCCCTAGTGGAAGAATGGTTGTCATTCCTCTTCTTTCTACCATTTGACACCAGTTGTTACTCATAATCTGAGCACTCTGCCTACTTGCCTTTGATGGCCTCATCGGTTGTGATGTATATATGAGCAATAGTCTCTACCTCTAATAAAGTCTTTAATTCCTATTGGATTAAATATTTTTTAAAAAAAAGACATACGGTTGAATCATATCTATGAAGGCTTTCAACTTTACTTCATCATTGAATTTCAAAATACTTCTAACCTCTTCATTTTATTTGACTAGAAAACATTTCAAACTCTTCGTTTGAAGCTTGTCGGATCCTAACAAGGTGCCCTTCATCATTGAATTTCAAAATACTTCTAACCTCTATATTGAATTTGACTTGAAAACATTTCAAACTCTTCATTTGGAGCTTATTAGATCCTAATAAGGTGCTTGTGCTAATTTTTTTCTTTTGACTATAGGCAAATTATGATAGGAATTGGTATGCCAACTCCTAAAAGAATCAATAGAATTCAATCTTAATCTATAGATCCAAATTCTCTCATCTCCATTTAAAGTTAAAGGAAAATAGAGGTACAATGTGACATCCTCAAGGTTTTCAAAGCTAAGTAATGGATGAAATGGTTTAGATGATCCACTGAATCAATGTTTCAATCATAAAGTTCCAATATTGGCATTTTAAATTTATAAATGAGCTGGTGCCTTTTGATATTTGGGATAAATGGTGTACGACTCAATTCGATTGTTTAACCAGTGGTGTATCCCTTGAAAACCTACTGTTTGATTCGTTTTGTTCTTTTCTCTACTTCGGTTGTGGAGACAAGTCTTTTGGGGTCAAGGAACATACTCAACTTCAAGTGATTAACCAATACATATGCTACCTCCTTAATCGAAAGGGATTTGGGCATGCTAATATATGGCCCATACTTCGGGACTACTAGGTGTTCAAAATCTTAGGGGTTCCATGGTTCGTTGCTCGAGACCTTTTTATTTATCTTTAAAGTTAAAGAATCCTTTGAAACTAGAAGAGATAGTTCAAGGGATGCCTCAGGAGTAGTTAGAATCTTTGATTGACGAGGAGCACCCTTTGAAATAACCTTCCTTCCTCTTGACCTTCTTTTTGAGGTTGATACTTGTGAGTGAAGGATTGTTGTCATGTGTGTTTGGGCTTTAACCCTATTCCATTAGGACTTTAACATTTTGGATATGTTATTGATCTAGGTCATGAAGACTTTGACATTTGAATTCGCTGACAAGTGAACATCTTTGTGACTATGCTTCTTCGGATCGAGTTTTGGATATGTTATTAATCTGGCCTTAGCCATGTTCTCACACACAACGCCAATAATCAGCATTTGAGATATGGATTGTCATTCAAAAATGTCAAATTAAACCTTTAAATTATTTAATTTGGATCTTTCACACTACAATAATTTATAAGAAATAATAAAATATGGGACTTACTTTCCGATAAATCTTCCGCCACTTAAAATAGAAACCTTTTTTTATAAGAATGAATGATTAAGGAGGGTTAGCAATCAGTGAAATATATGGGAGAGATTGTATTTGAATTGAAGGGTTTGGCTCCATTATGGAAGGACGCGAATATTTTTTGAGACTAGAACTCAGCTCTTGCATCCTTTCTTTTTGTGGATTTTTTTTTTTTTTTGTCTTTTTGCAACTAAGAAAAGTTGACGTATTTATAGCCTGGTTGCAATTAGTATATTTTTCTGGAATAGGCATGATTGTTCAATTGAAACATTACACTGATTGTGACCAAATCATTGCTTAGATTTTGTAACCGTTCAATATTTAACGTTTATCATTTGGTACCTATAATTGTCTATTTAATGCAGCTAATTATTCCTCAATTGATATAGCTAGAAATTTAATGTTAAACTTAATCTTTTCTCAAATCATTATTTATCTCAGTCTGTATATTGTGTAGAAAAATTTTTTCTCTTTCATTTCAGATCAAATTGCTCAATTATTTAATATTTTTCTATGAACTTACAATCTGTAAGTCCCGTATTTTATTGGGTCAGATCAATCTCATTTGAGACTGTACTCAACATATCTAAATGACAATTAATTTTTATTTACATCTATGGAAAAATAAAATTTTCAAATAATC
>JAODPA010067884.1:0-10409 GCA_025585075.1 Nepenthes mirabilis | reverse complement strand
ATATTTTTAAAAAAGGCATAATATATAATAAAGGTACGATATTCTGATATTATATATTATTCATTTTTAGTAGTTAAAAGGAAAGCAACAAGGATACGTGGAATCCCAAGGGGGAATCTTTTCAGTCATTTTCGCTGTGGCCCCAAGTATTCAGTCACACGTTGTCTCTCTATCTCTCCCTCTCCTCCTTCCCCACCCCTCCTCTGAAGATCGACGGCGCCAAATTCCCCGAATTCAATTGGCTGTGGAGAGAGAGCGAGAGAGCGGCGAGGAATTTGAGGTCCAAGGCCCAGGATCCCCTTCATCTGGTTGGCCTCTCATCCACGTCCATTCTTTCTTGTTTCGTTTGTCCTGTACTCATTCTGTCTTGTGGCTCTAGATTCATGAAGCGTTAGCACAAAAATCCTTTTTTCCTAATCGACTTCTTCCCTAATTTCGTTCTTCATACTTTCCATTTCCATTGTTGAGTTGTTATTGGTAGCTGTGCATTGCTTTTTTTTTTACTAAGAGTGGGACTGTATGATTTTTTTTCTTTTTTTGGAAGGGCCGGTACTGTAATTGTGTTCAATATCTGTTGATGTGTTTCTGATTGGTTTTCCTCTTTTGATGAATGTAATTTTGGTTTCAGATGGTTTCTCGTTGAGCAGTGGCAGTCGCTAGGAGAGTTTCTGCTCCGGTTCCAAATTTTCGTCGTCCCTACTTTACTCATTTCATCCTAAACCATTTCTGGTAAGAATTATCCCTCTCCTCCCCGCAAAATCAATCGCCTCATTGCATTTTAAATTGATTTGGATGTTGAGTGTGAATTCGTAGGTTCAAATGTTATAGCACTTGTTCATCGGTTTTGCTCTTTAACTTGATTTGCCTGTCAAATGCCTGATGATGTTGGGCCGTCTGCCCGCGTTTGTTTTCTATGTACGGGCTTAACTTTGACGCAACCGGAGAGTTATCAATGTATAACTCTGCCTGCCTTTTTTTTTAATGTTAATGGTAAAACTGCCTATTATATGGTGTTTATTCACAATATATATATAATAGATTCAAAAGAAATCTGACTCTTTTTTAAACTTCATACGAGAGTTTTATATATCAAAGTGTCCTATGGTTTGGCTAGTCGACACCAGACCAGACTGGTCTAGAAGCATGGGCAGTTTTTTTTTTTTTTTTTTAATTCAGCTAAGCCCGAGCTCTATTTGATGACATTTAGACACAGGCATCAGGGAAATTTGCATTGTAGAAGTAAAAGAACTCTTATTTCACCCTCATCTTCTTAGCAAAAATTTTCAGTTTTAAAATAAGTCATAATAGTTATTCCAATTGTTACAACCCTGGCAGGCATAAGTAATAGTGATGATATCAAATATAAAACTTATCCGTAATAGTTATGATTCAATAACCAAAACCAGATTGAATATTACATTCTAACACTATAAGCAATATAATTAAATTTAAATTATAACGGTTATATGATTGGCTAAACTATCTCGATCCGGCATTGAATGAATATTATTTCCGCTCAATCCATAAACCCCTGCAATGAAAGAGATCTAATCAAAATACCCAATATATAACAACAACAAAACCGTATATAATTTCATTCTGGCTCGCAGGTGCACAATCCCAAACCATGGAACTTAAAAGCACATAAATTCAGTGTAGTACAAAAATCTAACAACCCACCATACTATCAATACAAACTAAACAAAAATCTTCAATCATCTTATGTCTATATTATGCAATAATCCATCACCTTCTAATTTGAAAAGGGCTTAAAATAGTCATAAATCATGAACCTAATGCTCAATAAAGTATATATACATATAATATGTGTTACTAAATTAGGTAGAATGATAGGAAATTATAAAATTCCATGCAAAATAAAAAATGCTGCTAAATACATTCAAATTCATGATTCTATACAAACAGTCTAGAGTATGTGATGCATCCATATCAAACAGGCATATTGTATGAAAACATCCGAATATCAAACATGTAATGCATCCATAAAACTTGGAGTTCAAATAACTATATTGAAAACCTGCAAAAGCTTTAGAAGGACAAAACATTCCGGAACTTAAGATACAAAGCATATGAAAATACGAGAATCCAAATCATGTCAAAGCATACGAATCAAAGACCGGTGACTTGCACACTGACTAATCAAAATGATAGCTTTGAAAGACAGAATACTTTTATTATCAGTAACTTGAGGCCGATACACTATTATTTAAGACCTATAGGTGGGCCGTCTAAACACCACTTTCTTTTTTTCACCTATGGATGATATGTGCGTTCTTCAACTGCGCATAATATATTAGAATATGTTTAAATGTAAGCTGTCAATTTACTTATAAAGGTTGTCATTTGTCAAATAGAGGATTTATAACAAATATATAATACTTTTTCCTCCTCTAAAAAAATTACAAACTCAGATTATATCATAAAATAGGGCCCTTATCAAAAGCTTGCATGAAAATAGCATGCAAGATCCAATGCATAAATATTTCATGATTTTTTTCTTTATGATATTTCGATATAAAAACATAATTTTTTAAAATACTCAAATATTCAGTGAAAACAAACAAAACCTCTGAATATTCGATAAAAGCCAAGAAAATCTCAAAATATTTAATAAAATAAATATGCATGCAATAGTATTTAAAAAATGGGTGTAAAGAGTAACATGAATGCATATTTAAATAAGGATCAGAGATAAAATTTAAGAATTTAAACAAAAAACTAAGATTTGGGTTTAAATACACTTACTTTAAATCTTAAATTTAGTAGATCTGATACAAAATGGCTCCATAATTTCTTTCCTTCTCCTTTTCTCTCTTTTTCTTCCTCTCTCCCTTCTCTTTTTCTCTCTTCTCTCTCTTTTTTCACGCGCAAATGATGAAAATTAGGCAAAGGAGCATTTTTATACCCAATCAGCATAGAATTGATCAGGCGCACATCAAACATCACTTTCGTACACAGTGCACACGATGCTTCATTAAGTGCACCTCAGACGCAATATATTATATTTAAAGCATGCATGAGCGCCCCATATGTGCCCCTTAGGTGTGAACTTTAGTCAAAATTGCGCATATATGCTACTTGTGCTGATCAAGCACTAATTCTGTTTCTCTAAAATTTAATTTTTCTTAAATTTTTTATTATATAGTTATTTTCCATATCCACCCAATGCATAATAATGACGTCATAACATAATTTGGAAAATTGGATGTTATAAATATGAAGGGTGTGTAATGGTTTGAAGGAAAATCCAGTTTGTTATAGGACTCTAAAACTCATGGAAATTCCATTATTGCTTATGGAGGTTCCTTCCTTGACAATAAAAAGGGAGCATCTGGTTCCATTTTTGGTTTTACTGGATTTTGCTGGTGTGTAGAGAAGAAAACAGGAGAGGGAAACCCATTTCTGAAGCTTTCAAGATCCCCGAAGGAAGGATTAAGCTGACCAAATTCATTTTTTTGTTTGCTTAGACTAAGTGGATAGATGAAAGCGAAAATAATACATTAGATAGTAAAAGCAATGAGCTTTTTTTCTTTTTGTGAACTTTGTTCCTCCTGCTTTTTAACTTAGCCCTATTGCTGGCTTCAGGAAACTTGTAGACCGACAGGCTAAATGATGACACAAATTCTGACATCATTTGTAGTCTTTATGCAAAACAATGGGAAATAATGCAGACTATTTCCTAAAAAATGGAGAAATATTGCAGATTTGAATCCTAAACAATGAGAAGTGATTTGTAAAGATACTCAGACATTAACCTGATGAAACGACATTCTTTGGTTTTCCTGAGCTGGTTGGGGGCTTGTTTATGCTTTGGCCAGTGGAACAGAACCGAAGGCAATGTTTAATAATCAGGGCACGTTATTTGATTATATTAATTTTTCTTCCATGGTTTTCTGCCGAGTAAAACAGGAAAATTTTTTCAAAGGAAATTATTCTGGATTTGAAACTTCTGGAATTGATTCAAATTGCCTCCACGATAGATGATTTAAGACTTAGTGTGAGAAAAACTGAAGCTTAGTAGTTGGCAACGTTTATAAGATGTAGAAGCTGGATTTGATTTTGGGTATATACGACCACAAGGAGCTGTCGCAGGTAATCAGTCAGTGGAACTGATGAGGCATCTTTGTAGTTGTTGCTTGTGACAGGAATAGAGTACCACCAGGTAAGTTGCAATGTAAACGTCAAGTTTAGTACTTCTCCAAACATCACTTCTATCTGTAAATTTATTGGAAAATCAGTAGATGGAGTCACGGATTGTACAGAACTTACACCAATACATAGATGAAAATATTAGATGATATTTAATATATCGACTAATGTATATTGGTATTAGAAGGTCCTAATACCTAAAATATATCCCAATATGTACCATATCGGTGGCATATCATGATATATTAGCTAATGTAACTGATATATATTAGTTTTTTGTTTTTATTTTACTTCTATCTTGATAGTGTNATATTAGTTTTTTGTTTTTATTTTACTTCTATCTTGATAGTGTAAATCTACATGTTTTTAATATATTCAAAATCCTAAATTTTTTAAAAAGTCTAAACCCACATAATTTATAAAATATATATAGATAAAAAGTTGGGATATCTTTTAATGATCTAAGAAGCTATCAATTTTCCTTATGATAAAATTGACTAAAGTTTCTCAAGTATGTAAATAGATGATTAAATATGGTCAAATTATAGTATATAACCCGTTTTTGATGTGATGGTAAGAAAAAAAATGTCCCTAGCATTCAATATCAATATATATTGCCTGATATAGTTTTAACTGTTATTGGTACCATTATTTTCATTTATCCTCCTATCTATGGTGGCTGTCACTTGAATTTTTTCTCTCCAGACTTGTTTGTTCACTGCTTTGGAAAAGTTTTCCTTTTTCAGTATCTTCTCTACGCAAAACATAGAGTTGTTTCCTGGAGCTTACCCGTTTATTGGCTGTCCATTTATAGATGGGAGAAGTAGCAAAGGACCTAACAGCGGGCACTGTTGGAGGTGCTGCTCAGCTGATTGTCGGGCACCCCTTCGATACCATCAAGGTCAAGCTGCAAAGCCAGCCTGCTCCCCTTCCTGGGCAACCTCCCAAATACTCGGGAGCATTGGATGCAGTGAGGCAAACATTGGCTGCAGAAGGTCCGAGGGGTTTGTACAAAGGGATGGGAGTCCCACTTGCCACTGTGGCAGCGTTTAATGCTGTCCTTTTCTCGGTGAGGGGGCAAATGGAAGCATTATTAAGGTCTGAACCTGGTGCTCCACTTTCTGTCAGCCAGCAGATTGTTTGTGGCGCCGGGGCCGGTGTTGCTGTCTCGTTTTTGGCCTGCCCAACAGAATTGATCAAGTGCAGGTAAAATAGCATCTGCTTCTATAGAACTTCTTTCTTTCTGAGTGGTTTGATGGGTTTAGTTTCAGTCATTGTCATAGACTAAATATCATTATTGTTATTAGTATTAATATCAACTGTGTTCATAACGGTATCAATTGTATTGGACAATATGAATGTAATTTTTTAATGGATAAAAATAAACTGAATTGGGAGAAATATCAGTTGATATATTGTTTATATTGGGTGTATCAAACTAATGTTTCAAATATCATGCATAATATTATGGTTTTGTCATGTTATCTAAAGATCCGATACTAATATATACCAGTCGATATTTCATTCTATGGTTGTTGAAAAAACCAAAGGAAAGCCTTATATACTTTGATTAGGTATAATTTTAGAATTTTTTTCTATTGGGATTTTGAAATCCCATTCACAAAAACAATAATCACGCACTATAATAATGCAATATGTTTTTCCTTGGAAAACCTCTCTAAGACTAAGAGTAAGAAAGCCACGAAGTTGTAGCCTACTCGTAAACCAAATAAAAAACTCTTATAACTTGCAACTTTATGAAAGAGAAAAGCCACAAAAACTCCCTCAAACTCATACCCAAAAGACCCCATTACACCCTTCTTTCAATTGCTCAATGCAGCTATTATTTGGTGTTTATAAGCTTCTAAGATGCTTATAGACTCACACAAATGCCCTATTAAAGTATTCAACCCCTAATAATATCTTTTCTCAACCAATATGGAACTCAACATTTACAACTATTCATTTTCGTATAAAACTTGCTTCCCTCGTTTGTGGGGCCGTGGACTCACCCAACACTTCCCTGTTGTGGAGCACAACAATCACACATGGTCATTGAAATTGCTATCTTTGTGCTAAGAACATCGAAGAAGCTAATAATTCCTCCCGGATTTGTCTCTACGGTAACAACAGGTTGCAAGCACAGAGTGCTCTTGCTAGTGCTGGGCCCGCTGCTGTCTTGGTGAAGTACAGGGGTCCGATGGACGTCGCCAGGCATGTTCTTTCTGAAGCGGGTGTGCGGGGCCTTTTCAAGGGTTTGGTTCCTACATTGGCTCGTGAAGTACCGGGCAATGCAGCAATGTTTGGTGTATATGAAGTGCTCAAGCAGTATTTTGCCGGAGGGAGGGACACTACGGGATTAGGAAGAGGCCCTTTGATTATGGCTGGGGGCTCAGCAGGAGCAGCCTTCTGGCTTTCTGTCTACCCCGCAGATGTGGTGAAGAGTGTTGTTCAAGTTGATGATTACAAGAAGCCGAAGTTCTTGGGGTCGATCGATGCCTGTAGAAAGACACTGGCAGCAGAGGGTGTCAAAGGCTTGTACAAAGGCTTTGGACCTGCGATGGCCCGTAGTGTGCCAGCTAATGCAGCTTGCTTCTTGGCTTATGAGGTGACAAGATCTACTTTGGGATGATGTTCGTTGCAGTGCTGTGAAATTAACCGAATGTTGATAGTTTGATTCCCAAATTTAAGTTATTTTCAGTCTATTGAATTAGTCATTTTGCTTATGATCTTCAATTTGGAGTAAAGGTCAAAATATACTTATTATTCAGTATAGTTTCTTTTGACTATACTGCATAAAACTATTTTTACATAAATACGCTCTAGTAGTTGCTGTCGATTATCTTTGTCTTAGTTTCATTTCATTCATTCGTATCTGACGTTAGACTTATCCCCTCAACATGTCTAATAATGGCTCTCCCAGTTTTGTTGTGTTCCAACCCAAGTTTCCATGTCTACTTTTCTCCTGCTGCTATCCAAGAAGTCACGGAGACTGACTTTGTTGACTTTGGATGACCGTGGAAAGATGCCATTTGCTAGTTGAAGGTGCTTTTTGAAATGGTGGACCATTCTTATTGAAACAAGGGCTCATCTAATCTAATGTTTCTCACGTAACTTTAGATTTTTCTTCTAGTTTAAACAACAATTTAAAAGGTGAAAAAATCGAGACATAAGAGTAGCAATTGGTACTTAATATCATAGCTGACACGAGTTTGAATCTTATCCCAATTGAGAAAAATTACATTTTGGATTGGTTGTAAGTTGCCACTTTGGCATTAAAAGAACTGAAGACTTTTCAAAAAGGAGTGACAAGGGGGAAAAATCTGAATTAACTTTGCCACATTTCAAAGCAGCTCCTTTTGGTCACTGATTTTTTATTTTTTGAGTTTTTTCTATTCGATATTTTTTGACAAGGGGGAAAAATGACAAAGAAGCTGTTCTGGTAAAAGTAAAAATTGCTTTGTCGTTGCCATCTTGGCAGCCAACATAAAATTGTCAATAAGAAGATCACCTCCATGTATGCCATAATAAATTGTGCAAGTAGAAAAGTAACGCAGCTCAGATTTTCACAAGAAAGACAGATCGTAAACCCATCAAACAAAATCCACTTCACCAAAAACCCAAAAAAAAAAAAAAAAGGGGGGGGCTGTAGTAGGAAACAAAAAAATAGAGTTACTTTTCTGTTCTTTATTTTGTAGAGAATGAGGGAAAAGAAGGAATTTAATTCATACAGTCAACTTCACTTCGTAATAGTTTGCTTGTTATTGTCATCTTCCTCTTCTTTTAGAATGAAGTTCAAAATAATCTATGAAAAGGTTACAAACACAAGCAACAGATCATAAATCTATTGCACCAGATCCGCTTCACGAAAAAAGGGCTGGAGTTGGACAAAAAACAGAGTAGATTTTCCTTTCTTACTTTGGTAGTAAACGGAGCAAAAATAGAAGAGACAGTTTTACATAGCGTGACTCCGCTTAGTAGGACTCCAAGGTAGTGTTATTGTCATCATCTACTTATGGAATACATGGAGCCACTGCTTATGTACAAGCAACAGACGGTAAAAGGCTAAAACCCACAACAATTCATGACATGGCACGTTAGACATATTCTGAATCAGCAACCCTCTTATTTTTCGTAAAAAACAAAAGATGAAATCAAAAGGCAGACTGAATAAAATAAAGCAACGATGTTCACTGTATTGCTTCCACAATAATCTTCAAATCAATGCAATCCTCAACTCCATTTTTCTGAGTGTGTAGCTCAGTCCATTTCTTCAGCTCAGAACCCTGCAGAATTTTCCTGGTACTCTATCCAATCCTTCCCAAAAAACATGCACAGCAGAATTTTCAGCTGCTACAGAAACACTCTCCTCAAAACCCCCGTAATGTAAGAAATTATCGTACATTAGAGGTCATATGACTGCAGAAGTAACGTTCAAGAACGCCATCTAGCTACGATCGAAAGGCACACTACGGACCAGAAAAAGTATGTACTGACTCCCATCATCTTGGACTTGATAAGGCGAAAAATCCCGAAGGTGAAAGTGGAGACAGAGGGCCTGGACCCGAAATTCCCGACTGACTTGTAGGCGTCAATGGTGGAGGAAATTGATTCCGAGGTGAAAAGAGAGGATAAGGGGACATAGGGAGTGGAGACAACAAGTGAAGGAAATCGCTCGGTGAGGGCAAAGGGAATGGAGAGATAGGCGATGGAAGAACGGCAGGAGAATTCATTCTCATAGAAGGCCAAGGTTGAGTGGGTGGATTAGGAAGCAGACCCGAAGATGGCATTTGGGCTGGGACTTGCCCTCGAACTTGACTCGGAATTGATGTCATCGGTCTATGCCCGGCATCATTAATACAGCTTTGAAATTGCTGCATATAAACCGAAGTAGGAGACAATGACGGATTCATCCAAGCTGAATCAGTAGGCATCAATGGCTGCACTGCTCCGGGTGAAGGTTGGCTGAACTGGGATGGCGGTACGGCAAAGTTATTTCTATGGGGAACTTGTGTCGGGGCCATGGCCATAGCCTGTGCAGAGAATGGGACAGGTCCTTGAGACGGCATGGGCCGCAAGGAAGGACGGTGAATAGGTATTAATGGAGGCGGTCTAATCTTCTGCAACCGCATACTTGATGGTTTAGGAGCATTATTGGGTGGCGGCCTCGGCAAAGGTTCGTGTGAAGGTGATCCAGTCAGTTGCTGAACAATAGTCCTAAAATCATTCTTGTTAATATTGTATACTTGAGAATAAGGTTGCAGCCTTGTGGTGGCATTAGTGTTGCTACTACTAACAAAATTTGGTTGGTGTAATGGACTCTTTCTAATGTTCTTTCCCATCTTGTTCACACCCAAGTTTTCGCTTGGTCTTTTCTTGCTCTCCATCTACAGAAATTCAACCAAAACTCAACTAACCAATAAGATTCAATCTTTTCTTGACCACCCACATAAATTCAAGGCAAAACTCTCCCAGAGTGTAACAAAAATTCCCAGATGTTCAAACTACAAAGCTCAGTCATCGCCATGTATTCCCAACAAAAGAACAATCGTCCAAAAGAAATGAGATTTGATAGGCAGAAAACCGTAGGGAATTCGTGCAGAAGCGAAAGTTGCAGCCAGCTTAAGTTAGAGCCCCAACCTCAAGCTGAAAATCACATATGATCCTCGAATTGAAGAAACAAATTGCTTCGAGAACTGATGAACCATTCAGATTAATCAGGAAACGAGGCAAATAATAACCCGAAATGGTCGCAGAATTAAAACCCACGTTCGCTGAGAGATAAATCGCGTGAGAAGGCCAAAGAGACAGCGACAACAGAGAACACGCCGATTCGGAAGATCCCAGATTTGCGAAACGCCTCTTCGGTTTCTCTGTTTTCTTTGATTCTCCTTCCACAACTTTCCACCTATAACAATATGGAAAGTTCGAGGAAAGGAACAGGAATATTCCGATGGAATTCCTTACCCGTGACGTTGACCCTGTAACTATAATGAAATTAAGCCAAAATGGAGGAAGACGACGACGATGATCGAAACCCCTTACGTTTGTTGGGGGTCGAAAAGGGAAGGTTAGGTAATGCTACATTTGGGGGAATCGAAATCCGCAATTAACCTAAATGGCAACGCATCACTTGGGCTATGTGTATAAAATTAACCTACTTATAATAATTTTACAATTTATTCATTCTCTCTATTAGTATAAATTTTAACAAAATAAAAATTAAAAATGGGTCGTGC
>JAODPA010067883.1:0-10408 GCA_025585075.1 Nepenthes mirabilis | reverse complement strand
TGTTAAAAAATTTTCCAAAATTCAACACTATGGTATTATGTGTAACTAATAATATTTATCTAATTTATTTATAACCCATATGATGGGTATTAATATCAAGGTCCACATTAAAGACCTATTTTTCTGGAGTTGGACCGTAATGCCACAGGAGCCTAAGAGGTCCAGGCGTCAGGGCTGGCCCACGAGGCACAATAGGCTTAAAGCCCATTATAACCGTGGACTCAAAATGGGCTCTACCTGTAAAAACGGTGTGGCAGAGATTTGGTGGCTAATCATGTCAGTACGCGGCCTTGCAGAAGAAACGTTGCACCAGGTAGGTGTGCATGCAACCTTCCTGACACGGTAAAAGGTATTTGCAGGTTGGTGGTAGGATCCCTTACACATACTAGCCCCACGTGGATTCTTCTCAGTGAAAAATTTAACCACTATAAATATATTAACTGTTTATCAAACAAGGGATCGAGCATTTACTCTTACTACCCGTAATAGAGAGGGAGATTAGAGAGAGAAAGAAAAGGTTCGTGTTGCCAGAGTGACTCTCCAGAGTTTTTGTACACTTAGTTCTTAGTCTCCTGTACTTGAGCGCATCTTGTAGCAAAATACAAGATAGTGAAACAGTTCTCGAACAAAAGTCCTGTGTTTTTTCTTCTTATTCAAGAAAAGGTTTTTCACGTAAAAACTCTCCGTGTATCAGTCTGCGTACTCTCTCTCTCTGCTTCGCACGTCTATTATTTAGTGTTACTGTCGGATCTCCATCCTTACCAGAGCAAGGATCTGAGGACGCAATATTTGACACTGTCTGTGGAAAACATGACAAAAAACCCAACATTTCTTCTTAAACACTCAATCCCTTATACAAAAATGGTAAATACCCGAGGATAGACTAGTGCTCCTATCTGAGAAACATGTTCAGGCGCCAACGGCCCTGCACCCTATGTCAGAGTAGAGGATCACTCTGATCCTTATGTACGAGCGTTGGCATCGAGAATGGACGATATGTCCCGGGCCGTCCAGGGACTTTACTCAAGGATGGACGCATGGATGATGGAGGTGCCATCCAAAGCCTCTCAAATCACGACGTTCTAGAAAAGGGGAAAAGGAAAAAAACACTCAAATAAACAAGTTGCTTAGCACGAGGACCCTCAGATGTAGGCTGCCTCGAG
The DNA here is from genome assembly GCA_025585075.1 of Nepenthes mirabilis. Lineage (NCBI taxonomy): Eukaryota > Viridiplantae > Streptophyta > Magnoliopsida > Caryophyllales > Nepenthaceae > Nepenthes > Nepenthes mirabilis. The sequence continues at coordinate 9,245 of JAODPA010067883.1, read as the reverse complement.
CAGTAAGGCCCCATCACGCCTCTAAGGGCGCCTAGGCCTTTGGATATAAGAGGAGAGACCAGAGAGGTGAAATCCTCATTGTGTCTGTGACGGCTAGGAGTGCGCCGCTTAGGGCACAAGAGGTCCCTCCGAGGACTAGGAGCCGTCCGGGGCAACAAGTTGCGCAAGACCCCTACAAGTTAAGGACTTACCACAACGAAAAAGAAGATAACGGCGTCACCTCAAGTGGAGGGGAAGCTCAAGAAAGTATTTCGCCGAGTTGTTGGCGATATTGAGGGAGGAGCTGCTGACCTCCGCAGGTCTTTGTTCACAATAGAGGTTATGATAAGGCCGCTTCTCCCAAAGTTTAAAATGCCAAACCTCGACGCTTATGATGGAGGTGCAAATCTAATGGATCACTTGGACCACTTTTGCAAGCATTTGAGCCTTCAAGGTTTGAATGAAATGACAATGTGCCAATACTTCCTCTTAACGCTTAAGGGTGACACAAGGATTTAGTTCTATGGGTTGCCTGCGGATTTGATCCATTCATTCAACGAGTTGGCTAAAGCTTTCCTCTCCCAATTTGCTTCTAGCCAGAGGATTAAGAAGCAACAATGGTACCTTACTCGTGTAAAGTAAGAAGCTAGGGAAAGCATGAAGAGTTTTCTATCCTGCTTCATATCGAAGGCAAGGTAGATCCCAAAGTTGACTAATGGGGTCAAGCTAACCGCTTTCCTGTCCGCACTGGAAGGAGGTAACTTCTTCAAGCACCTCGTTCACAAGAGTCCGCAGACGTTCAAGGAGATCGAGAGTATAGCCAGATCTTATATCGTGGTTGAAGAAGCGAACGATGCAAAGAAACCCGTCTAGGTGGAAAGCCTCCCTCCGAGGACAATGGAGGGGAAAAGGAGGTGTGAAGACTAACAAGGATTCTGGGTGCCCAGGATTCACCAAAAGTCTGAGCAGAACACTCATAGAGAGTACAGGCTCATCAACCTTACTTCCTTAAATGACTCGCATATTAATATTCTGATACAGATTGGGGATAAAAAGTTTTTGAAATGGCCCAAAGTACTGAAGAATCCGGAAGGTGATGATCAGTCTAAATACTGTCACTACCACCACTGTGGAAGCCATGATACCGAGGACTGCAGGATATTATAGAAGGAGATCGATGAGCTGATTAAGAGAGGTCACCTCAACCGCTTCCTTCAAAGATCTGAATAGTCGTCCAAAAAAGTAGAGGCAGGTGAGGTTAACCAACTAAGAGGTAGGGTGGCTGCGAGGGTGGTCAACATGATTTCCACCGTCCTTGCCAGAGGTGGCGTTCGGGAAGATCTAGCGACAAAGAGTAAGAAACCAAAGGTAGAATCTAAGGATGAGGTAATTAGTTTTTATAAGAAAAATATGACCTATGTAACATCCCCCATTCTGACACCCCTGATTATAACAGTTCTCATTTCGGACAGTAGCTTAAACTACCAGATGAAATGAGTATTCATCGATAATGAAAACTCGCGTAATATTCTTTATCTTGATATTTTTTTAAATTATGGTTCAGAAGAAGTCAGATGACCGCAATAGAGGGACCCCTCTATGGACTGGATAACGAGCTAGTACCAGTGCAGGGAGTCATCCAACTTGAGGTTACACTAAGAACCCATCCAAGGACATCATTGAAGACCCTCTCTTTCCTAGTGATAGACCTGCCCTCGGTCTATAACACGATCCTCATACGTCCTTGTCTGGTCGCCTTCAGGGTTGTGATGTTAATCCCACACCTAAAGATGAAGTTTCAGATACCATACGGCATTGGGGAGGTCTTCAGAGACCATGTTGTCGGATGGACGTGCTACCTGTTCTAGGTCACTCAGACTCCTCTTCCTCTTGACATGGAAGAATTAAATTTCTGTGACAAAACGACGTTGCAACAAGTCAATTCTGAAAAAGCCATCAACTGAGTCCTCTTGGATCCTAGAGACCTAGAGAAGACTGTCCAAATAGGAAGTTCTTTGCTTGAAGCCTTTCGAGACCAACTTGTCAACTTCCTACGAAAGAACTCAAATGTCTTTGCTTGGACTCTGAGCGACATGTCAAGAATATCGACTGAAATAATGGTCCATAAATTGGACTCAAATCCCAACCATAAACTCATTAGGTAGAAGAGAAGGAATTATTCCGTGAAAAAGTTGGTGGCAATTCGAAAGAAGGTAAAAAAACTTCTGGACGCAGGATTCATAAAGAAAGTACACTACCCAGATTGTCTATCCAATGTTATGATGGTCAAAAAGAATAACGGGAAGCGGAGAATGTGTATGGACTTCACAGATGTCAATAAGGCATGCCCAAAGGACAACTTTTCACTCCCAAGGATCAATTTATTAGTAGACTCGACGTCCGGCCATGAGTTTCTAAGTTTCATGAACGCGTACTCGGGTTATAACCAAATAAGAATGAGTCTTGAAGATGAGGAGCATACGTCATTCATGACGGATCAAAAGACATACTGTTACAAATTTATACCCTTCAATCTCAAGAATGCGGGTTCTACTTACTAGAGACTAGTGAATAAAATGTTCAAAGGCCAGATTAGAAGGAATATGGAGTTCTATTTAGACGACGTGCTCATAAAAAGTAAAATAATCGACCACCACATCCAAGATCTGGACGAAACCTTTAACGTCCTAAGAACATACCAGATGAAACTCAATAGAGCCAAATGTACATTTGGAGTGACGTCTAGAAAATTCTTGGGCTACATTATTTCACGCCGAGGGATTGAAGTAAACTTAAAAAAAATCAAGGCCATCTTTGGTATGAAGCTCCCTCGGACGGTGAAAGAAGTTCAGAAACTCACTGAAAGGCTAGCAGTATTGTCACAATTCTTGATGAAGTCGACCGAGAAGTATCCACCATTCTTCATAGACCTGAGAGGGACAAAGAGTAACGGCTTCCAATGGATGATCGACTGCGAAGAAGCCTTCTGAGGACTTAAGGGGTATATATTAAACCCCCATCTATTGACTTCTCCTCAAACAGGCGATGAGCTATACCTGTATTTTTTGATTTCGGACAAAGGCTTGAGCTCAGCCTTGGTAAGTCAGTAGAATGGCAGGAAGCAACTCGTCTACTACATCAGCAAGATCTTGGCTGATGCTGAGATAAGGTATTCTCATGCAGAGAAGGTGGCCCTGGCACTCGTGTATTCTACTCAGAAGTTAAAACCATACTTTCAGGCGTACAAATTAGTCGTCTTGATCGATCAACCTTTGAAAGCCATTATGCAAAAATTAGAAATATCGGGACGATTGGTTAAGCGGGCTATTGAGTTGGGTGAATTCGACACAGAGTTTTGTCCGTGCTCTGCCTTAAAAGGTTAAGCCCTGGAAGACTTTATCCTTGAAACCATGATAGCAACATAGGACTCCTCGGACACTTGTGATGACGAGGACTTACACAACCTAGCAGCATGGACTCTGCGCGTGGATGACTCATCAATGAAGGATGGTTATGGAGCTGGCATTGTGTTGAAGATGCTTGAAGGGTCAGAAATCAAATATTCAATAGTTCTCGGATTCCAAGCGACTAATAACGCGGCGGAGTACGATGTCCTACTTGCAGGGCTGCAATTGGCAAAGGAATGCTTTGCCAAGGATATGATTGCCTACAACGATTCCGACCTGGTCGTCAATCAAGTCTACGGAAACTTCGAAGCCTACAGCCCACGACTGTCCAAATACCTCTCGAAGGTCTGAGAGCTTATGTTAGTCTTTAAGAAGGTAGAAATAGTCCACATTCTATGAGAAAAAAGCGCAAAGGCTGACGAGCTTATTAAAGCGGCAGCTTCCAGGGACCCCGAGCAATATGCCTGAGGAATGCGCAAGGTGCTCAACAAATACAGTGTGGAAGACTCTAAGACAAAAGTGATGCAGGTATCTGAGGCCAACAACTGAATGACCCCCTACATTAGGTATTTGTCTGATGGGACACTGTTTGAGGGTGCGGAAGAGGCCAAGAAGTTGAAGAAATGGCTAGGTGGTATACTATCATGGACGGCTGACTGTATTGTCGAGGATTCTTTGTCCCCTGCTTGAGGTGCCTTACCCTGGAAGAGGTTGATTATACCCTCGGAGAGGTGCACATTGGGATTTGTGGATCCCACGTTGGGGCAAAAACCTTGTATTCAAGCTTATGAAGTAGGGATACTACTAGCTAACTATGAAATATGACACGATGGATTTCGTATGAAAATACGAGAATGGTTAAGTCCACGACAACCTTTCCCACCAGCCGCACACGAAACTCAGAGCTCTATAGTCACCTTAGCCCTTCCTGTAATGGGAGCTAGACATACTCAGGCCACTGCCGATAGCATCCGGATAAAGAAAGTTTTTAATCGTCGGGATTGATTACTTCAAAAAGTGGGTTGAGGCCACGCATAAGCTCGCATAACCCAGTGGAACGCTACAGACTTCGCTCGACAAAGCATTGTGTGTAGGTTTGGGGTCCCAAAATGTATTGTGACTAATAATGGGACCCAATTTTTCAAAAAAAGGTTCACCAAGTATTGCACCAATTTGAGGATAAGGTTGCTGCATACATCGGTCGCATACTCACAATACAATGGCCAGGTGGAGGTCACGAACCACACAATACTATATGGGCTAAAACAAAGTTGGAGCATGCTGGTGGCTTGTGGGTCGAAGAACTACCATCAGTATTGTGGTCTTATAGGATAACTCCGAGGGAGCTAACGCGAGAAACTTCTTTTAGCTTGTGTTGTGGGGTCAAGGTAGTCATCCCAGTGGAAGTTGGGCTGCCAAGCATTCGTGTGGAAAGCTTCAATCCGCTCAATAATGTACAGAGAATTCAGAAGAATCTTGACCTTCTTGAAGAAGTCCAAGACGCAGTAAGATTACAAACTGCGGTATACTAACAAAGGGTAGCCCGGTATTACGATAAAAAGGTAAAAACACGCCAATTTGAGGTAGGGGACTTAGTGATGAGAAGTATAGAGACCATCGGGAATAACACCGGTCGGAACAAGCTCTCTCCAAATTGAAAAGGGTTGTTCCTGATCTCGACGATCCTACGAAATGGGGCGTACAAGCTACACACCCAGGAGGGAAGACTTATCTCACGAACATGGAATGCTGCTCACCTCAAAAGATATTATCAATAATGTTGTAAAACACACGGGTATATTGTTTACATTACGTATTTGTATCGCATTTCATTAATAAAATGATAGTTTTCATTCAAATTATCATTTTGAATCCTACTGAGTGATCACACACCATCTCATGAAGTAATGAGACCTAGACTGCCCCTAAATCAAGTGGATAGGACTCATTTCGCTTGCCCTAAAACTCGACTAAGTCTGACCGGCCGAAGAGGTCGTGTTAAAACTTGGCTAAATTCGAGCGGCTCAAGAGGTCGTATTAAAACTTGGCTAAGTCCAACGACCCAAGAGACCAAATTTAAAACTTGGCCACAATGTCAAGTAACCTTAGAGGTTGAACCTAAAACTTAGGGGGCTTAGAATGGCAAGTGTGCAAAGACTCGAGAGGTCGCACCTTTAGTCAACAATGGTCAAAGGGTTCGGACGTTTCACTCAAAATGAACGAAGTTTCCTAAAATCCTAGACCTAAGAGAGAACCACTAAGACAAACGAGACGTTTGCACTTAAATAATTTGGATTTTATTCAGAAAGTCGATATGTGTACAACAGCATGCACATATATAAAATAATAATAATAAATATATACAACAAGAGACGTTAAGGGGCCAAAGGTCCTGCCCTCTTTGAGGACTCTAGCTGACTGAACAGCCCGACTGTGAAGGCTCAGAAGATCTCTAATGGTCCGAAAGACCGATCAGGTCATTCTTACGTTGAACACTGGAATTCCTCGGATCAAAGAGAGCAATTGGGAACCTCGGGAACAAAAGCTTCATAACTCGGCGGCACATATGGATGGCATCCCAGTACTTGCGCTTAAGAGCCGATGCGATGTCTTTAGGTCTCAATGAAGTCCTGAGCTCCTATTCTAGCAAGAGATTTCTTCCTCGAATGATAACATGCAACCTCTCTTACTCCTTGAGCTGGCCCTCCAGGGCGAAAATGCGGCTTTTGGCTTCTGCAAGCTTGAGCTTTAAACTCTGGATGCGTCCCCCCAAGGACCTGGAAGCCTCCAGCTCTGTGTAAGCCTGAGAAGTCTCACTAATATTGGTGCTAAGGTCACTGGCTATATCTTGAAACTGTAAAGGCAAAACAAGTCAATAAAGTATGAATAAAAGATGACAAAATTAGGGCGATGATAGAGGAATACCTTAGTCATAAAAGAACTATCAGAAGAGCTCTCCTCTCTGGGGGCTTCATGCTCCCTGAATCCTTTGGCTGCGGTCTCCAACATCATAGAAATCTTTGTCCCAGCATCTGTTCGAGCGGCAGGTGAAGCCCTTGCAATGTCCTCATCCAGGGGTTCCTTAGAGGCCGCAGGCGGCGCCATCATCGGGCTGTAAACTTGGATCGCCAGGTATGGGGCCTCAGAAGCCTCTACGATGGGCAACTCCGTGGAATGACACTCTTTGACCTCAGCAGCATCAGTGGTGCTCATCATAATCATTGTCATCACTGCTTTCTTAGTCTGAGCCACCTTAGCCTCCCTCAAGGCCTATCCCTCAACAACGACTTCGGGTGGATTGTCAATTCAATCCAAGATCTCACTAGTGAACTCATAAGGAATGTTAGGCATTGACTCATTAGGAGAAGGCTGGGTAGCGGGAAGCTCCGCGGGCTAGCTCACAGACCCAGACGACTGCCTCGAGGACTCAGTTGTGGGCAAAGGTCCGAGACCTTCAGGCTCCTGGACTGGCGCTGCCTACGGAGGTCTCCGGCTCTTGAGGAGAGGTGTTTTCACAGCAGTGTCGTTATAAGCCGAGGAGCACTCAACGATGGCCGCCAGACTCTTTAAAACCTCAGTCCAACGACTCTTCTTTGGGCACTCGGTTGGCTCCTCGATCCTCAGAGTCACCTCATTTTTCATCAGTTTCTTCTCCTTCTTCTTCTGAGCAGCAGCAGCAACGCCAGTACTCTCGGCCTAAGACCCCCACTTGGCTTTCTCCAAGTTTTCGGATCTTAGCCAAATATTCTTTTTATTTTCGTTAGAACCGCCAAGGTTGGCCATCACCAAGCCTCTGATCTCCCTGGCGGCCTCCCTTTCCCCTTTGGAGGCATTCGAGTGATGCTACTCACCAATATTTCCCCAAATGTTATCAATGGTCCAGATCTCTCGGACGGCCAAAAATAAAAATTTATCTTTCTACCTGTTGGTAAAATTGGGGTTTCTACCACTCATGACCGCAAATTCAGGATGTGGAGTCATAGTGATCCAGTCCAAGTTGTGAGTGAAGCGAAACATGATCTTCACCATCGACATCTCTAGCACTTTCTTGTGACAATGTGCAAAAACACACAGTGAAACGAGATATCTGATGGTGTTAGGTTACAGTCTCACAAACGGAACGCCAAGCTCCATCATGATGTGGTATAACTCCAGCGGGATAGGAAAACGAAACCCACCCTTTAGGTAAACTTCGTATACAGTAATAAACCAATTAGGTGGGCTACACGCCCTATCACCGGGCCTAGGAACCACCATTGCCATCGTATCAGGGACATTGTACTTCGTACGAATGGCATTGAGGTTGTCCAGAGATAGGGAAGAAGTGATATCTCTAACGTTGAGAGCCATGGAAACTAAAGAAGAAGTACGATGGAAGCAGGAATGAAAAGCACTTGAGAAAATGGCAGCGAAGAAGTTTGAGAGAAAACTCTAAGGGTTGCGTGATGAAAATGAAGGATGAAAATCATATTTGAAATACCTGAAAAAGGATAAAGGCGCGCTCATCATTACCCTTGCCACGTGTCAATCACCCATACGCTTCCAGAGATAGTAAGTTTTCAATTTCCAAAGCGACGTCAATCTCTTTAATTGTGCATTTAGTGTGCTTTAAATGCACCAAGTAGCGGTGTGCACCAAGTAGCAGTGTGCACTAAGTTTTCGGACTCAAAGGAAATTCTCGGATGCAAACGTGCTTTAACATACTCGGACATCTCTGCGTCAAGGAAAGAATGATCTGAGGACATCGTTAGGTCTCAAGCAAACATGCAAAGGCGGCGATCACTTGTGAATGCCTAGTAGTGTCTAAAAATCCAAAAAGTTCTCGAACATCATGGTCATGCGATAGACCCAGAAATCCCCCGGACGTCTTAGACAAAGTACAAGCTTAAATGAGTTCTCAGATGTTTTCGTCAAATGTCCTTGAACTTCTGGTTCTAACAATTTCTGCGGACATTTGCAAAGAGTAAAGGACGCGAACAGATTTCAGCAAGGAAAGCCTTCAATTGATGCTTGGAGGATTTCCGCGGACAGCAAATATACCAAAGGTTGAAATCTTCGGACCTTTGGTATGGGGGCTAATAATGGGTATTGATACCGAAGGCCCACATTAAAGACCCATTTCTCCGGAGTTGGGCCGTAATGCCACAGGGGCCTAAGAGGTCTAGGGGCCAGGGTTGGCCCACGAGGTGTAGTGGGCTTAAAGCCCATTATGGCCTGTGGACTCAAGATGGGCCTCATATACTACTTTGCTTATAAAAACGGTGTGACAGATATTTAGTGGTTGATCATGTCAAACTGTAAGAAGAATGATGGCCAACAGGGCACGCGGCATTGTAGAGGAAACATCACACTAGGCAAGTGTGCACACAACATTCCTGACGCAATAAAATGTATTTGCGGAGTTGGTAGTAGGATCCCTTGTACACGCCAACTCCACGTGGATTCCTCTCAGTAGAAAACTTAATCATTATCAATATATTAACTGTTTACCAAACAATGGGTTAAGCATTTACTCTTGCTACTCGTAACAAAGAGGGAGAATAGAGAAAGAAAGAAAGGGTTCGTGTTACAAGAGCGACTCTCCAGAGTTTCTGTACACTTAGTTCTCAACCTCCTGTACTTGAGTACAACCTGTAGCAAAATATAATATAGTAAAATAGTTCTCGAATAAAAGTCCTGTGGTTTTTTTTTCTTTTTTCATTCAAGAGAAGATTTTTTACATAAAAACTCTCTGTGTATCGTCCGCGTTCTCTCTCTGCTTCACACGTCCATTATTTGATATTACTGTTGGATTCTCGTCCTTATCAGAGTAAGGATTTGAGGACGCAACACCATATATAACCAATTTTTTATATGTAA
>JAODPA010067882.1:0-10408 GCA_025585075.1 Nepenthes mirabilis | reverse complement strand
CGTAGCCGGTGGAGTGGCGGCAGTAGCCGTAGGAGTCGGTGAGAGGAGGAATCACGCGAAGTAGAAGAGGAGGAAACGGAGGCTTTTGGGTTTGATTTCCATTTCGAGTTAGTTGGAAAAGTTATAGATTGGGCTGAGGCAAGTGCACACATACTCTCTTCTTTTATTTTCTTACACTTTTATCTTGTTCTCTTTTGGTATGCTCATTTCGATACCCGATTAAATTTATATTTTATAATTCCCACGCCCTAAACATGTATACATGTAAATCAAGAGTCCAAAAATGTAGATTTGGTATAATTTCGAACGAAGCAAAGCCCTACCCCACAGCCAGACTATTTACCTACGGGAATTCAGGGTTTTTGTTAATTTTGGGATTAGATAATATTTACCCAACACTTGGATATGATGATTTACTAATTGGGTATCCGGAATTGTGATTATGTGGGAAGTTTCGTTTGTGGAGACCTTAATCTCACGGATGGACACCTAACCCACGAAATTTTGGAGTTTTTGCTATATTCAGAATTAGAATATGATTAATTATGATATAGATATGTTAATTTATGGATTGGGCATCTGGATTGTGATTATGTGTAAAGTTTTGTTCGTAGAGACCCTAAACTGTGCCCCGATCTTGGTAAGGGATTAAATTGGGTTATGATGTATCGATTGACTAAGAATAATGATTATCCATGATGTGAATTTGATGGTATATCTATCGGATGTCCAGATTATTGAGGATTAACCAATATGTATATCCAAATACCGTTTACATGTTCTGATCACGCGGGTACCATATACCAAGAATATTGAACAACAATCTGCACAATTTCTCATGTTTAAATGCTAAGTGATATGTATTTATGTAAGTTCAATTACACAATTTAAAGTTTTGACATGTTTAATTGCAAAGGAATCCGTATTCGAAAGCCTTTCAAGCCAATCTACTCATTCTGGTAAGAATTCTGAATCTGATCAATTTATTCTACTTCTTCTAATAAGAACTCTGAAACAGTTATTCATACGTACATGAAGTTAAATTATAAAAAGACTTAAATCCGTAAGCAAGATAATAAGAATATGAGTGAATTGGATGGAGACTCCACATATGAAATTTTGATGGATATGACTCTCCAAGACGGAGATATTTGGAAACAAGTTATGTTTTTGAAAGAAGTTATGGAACCCTCCCTAAAAAAAAAAGTAACCATGAAATTAGGACCGGACCCGAATTGATGGGTGATGTCTCTTAGCATGTCACTAGCATGATAGTGAAAACTCAAGGAATAGTCCGGGCCGCATGTTGTAGCGGATTATATTATGGACATGTCTTAGGACATTATAATGGTAATTGAGGATAACTCCGTCTATGGAGTGATATATGGTCTGCTGTCCTTGAGGCGTTGTACAGTGAGGAAATAATATAATATGATCACTATCCTCGGGGCATTATACAAGGAGGAACTTATGGCCTTAGATTATGTGGAGTGAATACAATCTATCATCGATTATTTACTCCATTTGGCTAGTAGGGTCTACTAACTCGGGTTCGTAAAGATAAGTAATTATATTTAAATCTATGTCCTAAAGAAAGTAAGAACAAAGAAAGAAGTAAATTGTACTCCAAGTATATCCGATCAAGTTTATGTTCATGCATTTTCCTTCTACTTAAACTAAGTTATATTGTTTTTGTTTTTGTTTGTAATTATACTTATTGAGTTGTTAGCTCACTTTTACTTCTTCCTTCTAGATGTGAGCCATGCGCCGATACTCGATTAGTTAGAGCTAGAAGAGGAGTTGCTTAAGGAGAATTGCTACTTCTGGGGAGACATAGAGTTTTGTTATAATTAATATATTGATATGTAATAAAAATTGTAGCATGTTTTTATTATGATTATTGGTATGCTTCTGCAGATGACTTATAAATTTAGTTCTACTTTCGCATTTATTTGGATGTTTTAGATTTTGTTTAGGCCTAGATAACATCTCTCTTAGATCCAATACGGTGGTTAGAAGTGCTGTATTGGAGCCATGGATGCTATGGCAAAATTGTTGATCTTGTGTTTGTGTTGGAGAGTAAACTGTGAAGTTTTGGATAATTATGTGTTTGTGCAAGTTTATTTAAACAGGTTGTATTTTATATTTTTGTCAAGTTATAGAGGAAACTCTGCCAAAATTTATGTAAAATTTATTATCTTAAAATATTAGGCCATGGATTTTTATTTGATTAAGTATGGCAATTAACAGAGGGTCTTAAAAGATAGAACCCGTTCCGTTACACTTAAAGCCTCGATGATGGAGATGAGAGGGAATTAGGATGACCACCTGGCGTTAGCCGAGTTCGCTTACAGCAATAGTTTCCAGGCGAGTATCAGTATGGCTCCCTTCGAGGCACTTTATGGTAAGAAGTGTCGATCACCCATCCATTCAGAGAAGACGGGGGATAAACGTTTGCTGGGTTCTGATGTAATTCGAGAAACATCGAAAAAGATTGCGGTGGTTTTTGAGAAACTGAAAATCGCTTAGAGTCGGCAGAAGAGTTATACCGATCGGAGGAGATTTGAGCTTAGATTCAAGACAAATATCTTCATCCTTTCTGAGGTACACAGGTTTAATTAATTCTTAAGATTCATTAAATTTCGAGGACAAAATTTTTGTAAGTGGGGGAGAGCTGCGAGGTTCTGAATCTAAAATATAATAATTAGAAGGTAATCAAAATAATAATAATCAAAATTAGGCTTAAAATGTGGAAAAAAAATTGATGTCAGAAGCTTATATGGGGAGATTGTACTCGGCACCTAATGAGTGCTCGAGGCGCCACTCAGGCGCAAATAGTAGAACCGCGGTGCTTCAGGGACGCCCGAGGTGAGGCCATGCAGAAATAGCAGAACCATCGTGCTCGATGACCGCTCAAGCGCGGGCCCAGGCGCAATTTCCGGTAGTCCACTGCTCGACTACCGCCTAACTTGTGCCTGAGGCACTAGTCAGGGTATTTAAACACACGAGGGTTTCTCACTTATCATTTTTTGGCCAATTTTTAGAATAGAGAGAGACAGAATGAAGGTTTAGAGAGAGGAGGAGATCGATGCCCATGAGTCTAAATTTGTCTGAGAGCTAGTTATTAAAGTGGTAGATCAGGTTGAGATAAGTGTACGCATACCCACGTTTTTCCCTTCTTTTGATTTTTATTCATTGTCCATCGGAAATTATCTTTCCGATACCTACCCAAATTATAAAAAATATGTGACCCATGATTAGTACCTAAACTTTTTATGGCTTAATGCTTGAATCCCCTTCCAATTGGCTCGGTCTGGCTTTGTCAAACCCTAACTTGCGCCTAGCTTAGGATTACCCCATTTTCCTTCAATTAAATGTTTAATTGATCCCAAATTATGAATTATCATATCCTAATTATACATATACCTCGGGCGGGCATTTGATTTCACAAGTATCAACCCGTTTACGATGTTTGGATGCTCTAAAACGGCACTATTATTGTTCACTAGAGAATAAATGAGAATTTTGCATGCTTCCACCCCACGTAATAACCACAAAAGGGAACCTACGGAAGCATAATATATACGTCGTACACAACGAAATCTAAGCTTTGTCTATCATCATCAATAAGATATACATATACATAACCATAGGTATCAAAATAAAAAATACATTATCCATGTCTCATACAAGATAATAAAATTAAATCTTCGAAAGCTCTACAATCTGTATCAGCTTCCTACCTTGTGCATACAACCTATTGGGACTCGTCAGGAAAAATAGCTTGCTCATTTGAAAGGAAAGAGAAGTAATTGTGAGCTAACAACTCAACAAGTGCATCATATTCAAAAATAGTAGACAATATAAGTGAAGTGAAGTAAAAGAAAGACATATAATCATGAAGGAGATGCATAAGTAGGATCATGATCAATTATGCTTTGGAGTGTAATTTACTTCTCCTTGAAATATAATTCATGCATGATTATTTTTCTTTACGGATCAGGGTCAATAAGCCTTATTAACTAAATATACGGAAGAACAAGGAAGGATTATGATGCCCCTCATAATGTAAGGCCGAACGACATACTTAACGTCCAATCACAAACTTATGCCTAGAAAAAGCCGAACACCACGTGGTATAGTATTATGCCTATCACCTGGTTATATAGGGCCGATAAAATGCTACCCTAACCTCCCACAGTCCAAAGGCAACATCGTCCTTTCACAGTAATATCTTAAGACTTTCTAATAGTATTACCCACTATAATACACAGCCAGAGTAATCTTCAAGTCTCTACTGTAATGCTAATGGCAGGTCAAGGGTATTACCTTCGTAGCACAATTCAATGATCATAGTTTCATGGCTTTTTCTTCATTTGAGGAACGGTCCACCATAATTTAATTTATAATATTTCCATCCGAGAGAACAATTCGGTCACGTATCACATTGTGGACTTCTCTCCGATTATATATACGATTATCATCTTTCCTTCGGATTTAAATATTTTCACAAGTCAATTTGGATACACAGACAATATATTACATAGGAAGGATTAGAAGTCCTTACTACATTAGGCAATTATCATTTGCGGGGCCTCTGGGATGCATTTTCTTTACAAACGGAGCACAAACATATATTCTCGGGGCTTGCAATTAGTCATATACAATTAAACATAAATTTCATAGTTGGCATCCTTTCTGAGTTGGCGTCGTAACGGAGTTACGACGTCGGTGCTACGCGTGTGTTTGTTGTGGCGTTTGGGGATCCTGTGTATATATTGTTTGTATTTGTGGATTCTGTACAGTGATTTATACAGGTTTGTATTTGGTGAACATCCATTTTATAGATAAAATTCTACCATATTTTCGATAGAATTGATCAATCCATCACAAATTCTGCATGATGGGAAAAATTTAGGAAAATTAGATTATAAAAGTGACAAAAAAATTTTCTTAGGATATTCTTAAAATAATAGAGCTCATAGAATGTACAACCATCATACTCTTACCGTAATAAAATTGATCAATGTTGCCGCAAAAGATCTTCCTATTGAGCACCATATACATGGCGAATGTACCTAAGAGATAAACAGTGTTTGTAAGTAGTGGACACAAAAGATTGCATATGGGGGTACGCAGGCTTCTGGTCACTGGTAAATCAGTTTTTTCAGCGTTTGTAAAGGCCTTTGGGCTGGGTTATTTGAAGGTGATCGACCGATTAGGATGATTGTTTGACTATTCCTTTGTAATTTTTCTTTATATTTATGGCATGTTCATATTGTTTGGGATATACTCTAACTTTTTTATTTTATCTTCAAGTTGAAAAAACACTTAGAGATAGAATATAGATTTTATATTTTCTTTTATTTTAATACAATTTAGTTACTTACCAAAAAAAAGAGGTAAGCAGTGACAATAAACCTTTTCAGGAATTGAATATTAAGTTGTCCCATTAAGGCACGTGACGTCACTCTTGACAAGAAACTCTTATCTAGAGTTAAATCAAACCACCCCCAATGGGTACATCACCGGAGATCTAGGTGAAGGAGTTAGATTACATCGACAAGTCCTAACTAAACTTGCTTTCACTTGTTATATTTCTCTCATTGAACCTATACAGGTTGAGGTCTTAAATGAAGAATGCTAGACTCATGTTATGTATTATGAATCAACATAATTCACGAGGAATAATGTATGGGCATTAGTCCTTGGACCTAAAAATGGTATATGGATCTTCAAAAATAAATCAGATGAAAATGGTACCATCAGTAGAAATAAAATTAGCCTTGTTGCCTAAGGCTATAGTCAAATTGAAGGAATAGATTTTGGTAAAAATCTTTGCTTCTGTTGCTATCCTTAAATCTATACAAATTCTTTTTTCCTTTGCTTGAATTTTGGCTTGAAACTGCATCAAATTGATATAAAAAGTGCCATTCTAAATGCATGCTCTAGGAGAATGTGTACATTGAACAATCAAAGGGATTTGTTTATTCCTTATAATCAAATCATGTTTATAAACTCAAGAAACCTCTATATAGTTTTAAATAAGTACTTAAAACTTGTTATGATCAGCTCACTTCCTATCTTAATAATCATGAATTTACTAGGGGTAGTGTTTAAAATATTACTCGTTAGAGTAGCAGAAAAATATATGATAGTTGCTCAAGTCCAAGTTGATAATACTATTTTTGGATCCACAATAGACTTATATACTAATGAATTTCTTGAATGTATGAAATCAAAGTTTGGAACGAGCCTGGTAGAAAAATTAACCTTTTTCCTAGGCCTACAAGTTAAACAACTTAATAATAGGAGTTTTATCTCCCAAGCCAAATATACTAAGAATCTAGTTAAAAGTTTTGAATTAGATGATAAGAAACATACCAGGACACATATGAGCATGATGGTCACTTTAGATCTTGATTCCTTAGGAAAAGCATTAACCATACATTGTATAGAAGCATGATAGGGAGTCTTAAAGAATCACATCTAGTGATTCTTTATCTCATTGTTAGTAGACCTGACATCTCCCCCAGTGTGGGAGCGTGTGCTAGGTATCAACAGAATCCTGAAGAATTACATTTAAGTACTATTAAATGTATTATGCACTACATTAATGGCACAATTGAGTATATATTTTATACTCATATGATTCTAATCTTGATCTAGGCAATTATTCAGATATCAACAAGGTTAGAAATGCTGATGATATAAAAAGTAAATATGGTGATTGTTTTTATATTGGATCTAGTAGTGTTGCCTAGATGAGTTAAAAACAATATCTTTTCTTTATTCACCACTAAAATTGAGTATATTATAGCCAGAGTTGCTACACAACTTCTTTGGATGAATAATTTGTATGTCGTAAACACTATGAATAATTTATGACAACACAAGTGTCATTAATATCTCTATGAATCCCATACAATATTCACGCACTAAACATACTAATATCATGCACAATTGCATTCGTGAACTTGTTGAAACTCATGTCATTACTCTAGAACATGTTCCTATCGAGAGATATTTAGATGACATATTCTTTTAAATCTTAGATAGTCTTTGTTTTGAGTTTCTTTAAAAGGCCATTAGTATCTACTCTATTTCTTTTGCCCTATGATTTTCTTTTTATTTTTTTACAAAAATAACTTGCAGTTTTATTAAAACGTCTAACACACACTTGAGCACTTTTCTCCCCTTTTTTAAGTTGCCTCACATATCCTAATAAGTTGGTCATTGTTCATGTTATGTGTGATGTACCCATCTTGCACCGGAGAATATTCAGTCAGTACAAACACACCTGAAGCACACCTCTCTGGTGCTCAAGCATTGTTCCAAATTGCCTTGTATGCCTAAAGCATGCTCGTGCACTGATCTATAGAACTACTTTTTATTCTTGTGCTGTACATGCCCCTAGTTTTCACTCTTTCCTCTATTTTTTTCTCTATCTTCCTCGCAATTCTCTCTCTCTACATCCTTCATTCCTAGATTTATCCATCTTTACTCATTCTAAGGTAGGTCTAAAATATTTTTCTCTAACTTCTCCTCTCTCTCTCACACTCTCTTGTAGCTTCACATTCTCTCTCTTCTGTATTCTTTATTTCTCCTAAGGAAATCTTGAGAGATTCATTCTTATTGTGCTATTTTGGTTACCAATCTATCTATTCAAGTCTTTATAGTGCTGGTGGTCCAATTCGGATCCACGTCTATTTGGACCTTCCCCATTGTTAGTTTGGTTGCTCTTAATTCAATGTTTTTCTTACGCTCTGCTATCTTATTGGTTGTAATATGAAAGAGGACTTTTCATCCTAAATTGTACAATCAAATTTTTATCTCGTGCAATAATAGCGAAAGTAGTATAAAAATTAAATATTCAATACACGTAAAGAATATTTGTGTCTAGATGATATGAACAATATGAGTATAAAAATAAAGTAACAATAATAATAAAAAGACAAGCTTTTTTGTGACGAAAGAAAAACTCAATACCCACGATAATCGAAAAAAACTCTCTGGGCTTCAACGGTCAGGAAAGAAATACACTATGAAAATCAATTTATAGACCGAGTGGTAACGACGTGCTAACCTAACCGACTTACTCCCGTCTTGTGATCCCTACCAAGAAACTCCTTGGATTTGTCCATGGTAACGGAATCGGACGCCTTTCGGTCTTCACATCAATCTTCCCTCTCTTACCACTTGATTTGCCACATACGACTGAATCCCCTTCTTCAACGTACCGACGTTACCAACCAAGGTAGAAGGGTAAAGATGATAGATTGATAAAGAGAAAGTGGTGAGAAAATCGCTAGCATATGAAGTATAATAAGAAAAGATCGGTTTTTTCAATTAGAACACGTTTAATGGAGTGGGAAATGATTTTTTCTCAAGTGGGACGGCTCCAAAAATACCAATCAAGAGTTAAGGCAACTGTTTATAGGTGTATATTTATAGAGAGCTCGAAAAATGTATTCAAAAATGTTACCCGTTGCTGCTGCGCTCGAGCGTGCGACGAGCGCACATAAGGTTTCATGTGAAACCCTCGGTGCGATCAAGCGGGAAGCAGGCGTGCAGCGAGTGGGGGGTTGCTGGATTTTGGGCTCGAGATTGCGGCGAGCACATAGCGAGCACAGGGCTTCTAGATTTTGGGCTCGAGCTTGCGGCGAGCACACAGTGAGAACAGGGCTTCTAGATTTTAGGCTCGAGCTAACGATAGGCGTAGTATTCTTAGAAGTTGGAACAAATAGGTATGAAAATATGTTTCGACGAAACACAACCTGACATTGACACACGATCACATAGGATCACTGAATATGCCAATCATAAAAATTACCCCAACAATCTCTCCATTTGACAAGTTCGTGACAAAACACATAAATTAAAAAAATACAAGTGAAGTACGGGTTTAGATACCACCGAGATAGAACCCGTGTACATAAAAATTTAAACCTAAGGAGAAATAAAGATAATATAATAAGTAAACATAACAAAACTACGCTAGCACTACGGTGTCATTGCTGTGATTGTCGCACCGGTACTATAATTGTGCTATCTAGTCAAACATGGTTAGTACAAACAATATAATACAAGGTAATATAATATTGGCTGGAGCTATAAACAAAGAAGACAACATGCAGCAAATAAAAGAACTCCTCCTCACAAAATTAACAGTATCTCTCCCTAACAAAAATAATACCAACTCCCCCTACCAAAAATAACAAAAATGGTCTCCTCCTATCAAGATAATCTCCTCCTATCACCCCCTTAAACCACACAGTGAGACACCTTTACTCCCCCTTTTTGTCAAGGATGACCAAAGGGTAATGGAGTTCACTCTTCTTGATCCATAATTTTTTACCATATTTTATGGCATTATTTAAATTTATTACTTGATCATTTAGATGTTGGATGTGGTGAATTAGATACTCAATCTTAGAGTTTGTCGAGACTTATTTTGACGTAATGGGACAGGGCAGTGGGGACGAGTATGACCAATAATGCTGTACCCATGACATGTTGGAACATATTTAACCTTAACGTCTGAACTGTATGATTACTTTGTAACGTTTTGAAAACTGATCAACTTCTCTGAAGAAACTCTTGACGACTGATCAATATGGCTAGACAAGGTGCTACTTTGTCTTGGTGTGGAAGTGGGTCGGACAAATACAGTTCTAGATTTGACATTGGCATTTAAAGAATTTTCTGAGTAACCCAATCAGGTTTTATTTCCTCTAATTTTTTCCAACCTGAGTATATGGTCTAATTTTTTGGACCTATTAAAGAATTATTTTAAATCATTGCAAGCAGCCTCAAGATCAGATTCAAGAGTTATAATTTTTTTAGTAAATGATCTTTTCAGGTTCTAAATTTCTTAAAATTTTGTATCTAACTCGGATTTCATAGCTAATTTTTCTTTTTTTATTTTTGTTAGTTTGTACTTGAGTGACACATTCATTTTCTTAACTTGAAAGTTTTCTTTAAATAATTTGTCATAAGCATCCTGAAGGTCATACAGATCAGATTCTGACTTATTTTCTGAGTCATCAGATAGTTTAAGACTTGCCTATAAGTGATCATCAGTTTTACACATTGAGGTCATAAATGCCATGTACTTGACGGGGCTATCTTTAGAATATTTTTTAGCCTCTTCTTTTTCATCATCGCTCAAGGTCACATTAGTTTTATAGGCTTGACCTTGTTGATATTTAAGGTTTGGGCATTCAGTACGATAATGACCAAAACTTTTACACTCGTGGCGTTGAACACTTTGGGCATTGTTAGATTTTGATTCTTTAAATTCCCGTTGGCCTTTCTTATCAGATTTTAAGGTTCACTTAAAATCCACGCTTGGTATGTCAGATGAAGATATATTTTTCTTTAAGAATTTTTTAAAATTTCTAACAAA
>JAODPA010067881.1:0-33178 GCA_025585075.1 Nepenthes mirabilis | reverse complement strand
ATTTTGAATTTATTTAAACAAAGAAGATTATGTATATGTTTGATGATAGTTTATTATATTATGAAAGAAACTTATCTTAGATTGTTTTGGTATTAGAATTGCCATATTGTACGTGTTGTGTAGGATCACTGCTGAAAATTTTTGTATTGTTTGAATGGTTGGTTGTAATTTTAAAGTTATAGTCACTATTTAGAATTCAAATAGATAATTCAAAATGATCTTATATTACTGATAATATCTTAGCCTTTCAATTTTTTTGTTAGGTTCAACCTAATATAGAATATTGTATTTGGATGTATCCTTTTATGGCAAAAAATTTAATTTGGAGTTTTACATTTTTATAATTATTTATTATCTACTTTTAATTCGGAGTTACAACATAATTCTTCTACTCTTTCCTAATGATGAGTTTTTTTGTGTTGCCTTGATTGCATTAGTATATTTTCCTTGACATATTGCAACCAAGGTAAATAAGATCATAAGAAAATATTACAATCTAAAAGAATACGAACCTACAAAATTTTAGTAAAGTCTATAATATTAAGCCATATGAAAATATCACATCCCGTAGGTTATGAGGCATATTATTTTGTGAATGAATACTTATAGCCATATGACAATCAAACAGTATAATATTAAAAAATATCATAGTGAGAAACACTTGGTTTGACATATATAGTGCTAGGGAAACTTGCACCATGTGATGGCATGGATAAGTCTACAAGGAGCCCATTGTTTGAGATTTTCACGTGCATTAGTGGTGTGGAAAAGTCTTGAAAGACCATGCATGATTGTATGTCAAACTTGCGAGTCTCCAAAGACCTAGCCGTTGGGAGATGAATAAGACTCTAAGACAATCATTTTTAATTGCAAAAGTCATGGCTGCAAAATTCTCACAGCTGTGGCCTTCACAAGGGAAAACCATCTCAACATAAAGGTAGTGAAAATTTAACTAGCTGCACCATGCACAAGGATTTCCCTACCGGATAAAAAGCTTTTGACAGAAGATACCAGGTAGCACATCTAGCCGCAGCAGTTCCTGAAATGTGTCTCCATCTTATGCACCCATGAAATGGAGAACCAATTTTGCAATGATCTAAAGAAATTATGCCTGTAAATGTCACAGATTAGATTTGTGCATCTGTGCACACTTTAAATAAAAATACAATCTCAATCAGAAATTTATGCAAAAGGGGGTGCACCCATTACCAAGAAAAACGAATTTGGGAATGATCACTTTTGAATAAACAAAACGAAGAGTATATTAATCTACTATGTGTGAATCTGATGATTCAGCATCTGAATGCAATTCAAAAGGCTTTTTCCTATTCAGATTGGCTTCAAGGGGTGGAAATCCATCATCTTCACTTGAGCTAGTTTCGTGCTGTCTCTGTTGGGAACCATGTCCCAGCCGATCTCTTGTAGAGCTGCAAACAGCTGTTGACTTGAATACTTCTGGCCTGCATCCAGAGGCCAAAGAAACAAAACAATCAGCAATTAGAAGGAGGTTCAATTCATAGGTGAGGACAAGCATAAAAAGAACCCCTTTTTTATCCTATGGACCACCAATTCATAGTGGACTGTGCACTATCCAAGGATGGGAGGCCAGTATACCATGGATGAAAATATCAGTATCAGTGTCAATATCGGTCGAGATCATATTTATATTGGACATATCAAACAATCCGTATCGGAATCAGATATCAGATGGAAAAAAATTATAAAAATTATAAACTGACAAACCTGTATAAGCTGAAAATTGTGCACATATTGCAATATTATCGTGACATTGGAAAATATCAATATTAAGGGGTTTTAATACTCATATATATCGATTGATACATATCGTATCGGTTAATATTTGCATCCATGATGTAGGCACTTCCTATGTACTCGAAGGAGGTATTGCAACTATCAGTGTGATGGCCATTTTCTCGGACTTTGGATCAAGTGCACTGGGTGCGACATAGTGATACCACCTCCAACCGATAATTGTTTGTCAGTATGGATGTACTTATCTCGGTTGTATTCTACTTATCATCACTTCAGGGGGACAAAGATAGATTAGGAAAGGCTAATTCCATCACTTGAAGCTCTAGCGTCTGTTGATACCCTTTTAATTTCTGTAATCATTACGATGATTTTAGCAAAGAGGGAGAAGCTTGAGTGAAAGAGATAGACGAAAGGAAGACAATGGAATGTAGGAAGAGAAACAATACTTAAAAATTAATTACAAAATGAAGAAAGGATATAAGCCATCTTGATCACTATGACAAGCAGAAAGCCTCCCTCAAAACAAGTTCTTTCATAATCTCATGAGTATCTGATGAGGATCCTACTCTTTGAAGGAGTAGTTGCATTGCAGCAAGGTACTCAAGCTGCCAAGTGGCAGAAGCAGAACAACACCAAACCACCATTGAGCGGATCTTGGGTAGTGCCGAACTACTCTGTCGAATTGTACAGGTCACTGAGTGAACTTGTGCAATGATGTGCCGAACTACCAAGCTTCCCAGACCTTGCGCAAAGCAGGACTACTGTTTGCCAAACTACCGAGCTTTGCAGACCTTGTGCAGTTCTAATCTGCAATGTGCTGAATTAACAAGCTTCGTAAAATCCATACACTGATTACTGTGATGCCAAACTATGCTATTACTCCAGAGATGCACTGATGCTTTGGATGCGGAGTAAAGACTTTTTCTTTTTTATTATTAAGGGCATTATTGTAATTTGGTTTGTGTGTGTTAATAGTCTTTCAGTTGGCTATATAAGTTAGTCTAAAATAAAATGTCGTGCATTCAGTTATTTGATAATTGTATATACACTTGATGGCTGAAAGCTTTGCATCCTTGTAGTGTTCTCTTCGGTGCTCCTAGAATAATGTTTGGGTGTGATTGGCTTGATTTTGGATTAATTATGTGTATCTATTTTACATGTCTGTTTTTTTATCTTTGGATTTAAATTGATGTTTGTTAATTATTCATCTCTTTCTAATCTATTGCTTTCTATATTGGGAGATTTCCGCTTGGAGGTTAGTTCTAGGTAAGCAAATCAATTGGAACTTGATAATGGATCCTAGAGTGTGGTCCTTATCAATCTCTCACATTTTTTGCTAGTCTCACATCCCCTTCTCATATCTTCTTCCATCGTGCTCTGTTGGGCCTAGTTAAAGGACTTTGACATGGCCAATGTGAGGAAAGGTGTGTTATCATGCGACAACATCATATTTTTGATTTTGTTTCTTATAACTCCCTATCTCCTTCCTACAAAACCTCTGATTATTGGTTGTCCTTTGTGTCTATTCCATGATATTGGAAGGAAGCTTTAGTGATCCAAGATGGAAAGAGGCTTCGGTTGTTGAATGAAAGCCTTGATCAAGAATGATACGTGGGATTAGAAAAAGTAAAAGACCCTGACAAATCAGATTGAATTGGCATCCAGGATTCTGGAGAGAATAGGGGTGGTAAGCGTTTGCCGTAGTAGGTATCATCCCAAGAAGATTTTTTTTTTCCTCTTTCCCCAAGCGTATGTGTTTTTACAAGTTTTTCCTCTTCACCCTGGAAGAAGGTTGCTGGCTGTAAATGGGAATTCAGAATCTAAGAGCAAATAGATGGCACAGTTAAAAGATTCAGAGTTCGACTAGTGGAAAAGGGGTTTCACCTAAATAATGGGATTGACTAACATGAGATGTTAGCTCCATTGGCTAAGACAAATGGTATTTGCGTTTTTTTCTTTAAATCATATTCTGTAATTCTTGGCCGGGATCTTGTGCAGCATGAGGTGCTTTGTTACATGAAGAGCTCCAAGAGGGACATTACGTAGAAGTTCCACAGGGTTCTGAAAAAGGACTTTTTGTCCAAGATTATACAATCAAGTTTCGACCTCGGTAAAATATAGCGGTAGCAGTAGATAATAATAAATATCCAATACACGTAAAAGATATTTAATACTAGATGCCAACGATATTAACAATCATGCACAGTAAACAAAATATGTAAGCAGTAATATAAAGACTCGATTTTTGGTGACGAAGGAAAAACTCGATACCCACAGTAATCGAGAAAAACCCTCCGGGCTTCAACGGCCAGGGAAGCAATGCACTATGAAAATCAACTTACAACCCGAGTGGTAACGACGCGCTAACCTAGCCGACTTACTCCCGACTTGTGATCCCTACCAAGAAACTTCTTGGATTTACCCACGGCAACGGAACCGGACACCTTCCGATATTCACGTCAATCTTTCCTCGAACCACTTGAATTGCTAATCACGATCAAGTCTCATTCTTTACGAACCAACGTCTCCAACGAATGTAGAAGGTAGTGTTTCAATGGTAAAAGAAGGTTGATGAGAAAACTTATTTGAACATGAAGAGCAATCTTGTAACGTTAGGTTTTTCTCAAGAGGAGCAATGACAAAGGAGCATAAGTTGTTTTCTTCTCAAAGGACGCACGAAAATATTTTGTCAATAGTGCTTAGGGTTCCAAAAACATAAGCCTAATATTTATAGAGAGCTCCAAATTTTCATTCAAAAATTTGCCCGTTGAACCAGCACTCGAACGCGCGGCGGGCGCACGGAGGTTTTCAAGAGAAACCCTACGTGCGCTCGAGCGAGTATCGAGCGCTCTACGAGCAGGAACCATTCTGGTTTGTCGGCTCGAGCGGGCATCGAGCGCTCAGCGAGTGGGAACCATTCTGGTTTTTCAGCTCGAGCGGGCATCGAGAGCCAGGGGAGCCGGGTACATTCTGAATTTTAGGCTCGAGTGGGTATCGAGCGCCAGGCGAGCCGGGGACATTCTAGAATTTAGGCTCGGGCGGGTATCGAGTGCCGGGCATGTGCGGAGGCTTCGGACGACTCGAGCGACTGGAGGACGGAACGTACAGAACGGACTATAACCCGACAACCCATAACCCGACATTGATACAATAATACATATGGTCACAGAATATGCCAATTAGACAAATGTATCTAACAATCTCTCATTTTGACAATTTCGTGACAACCCAGAAAGTAAATACAAGTGAATCACAGGTTCAGACACTACTGAGATAAAACCCGTGTATATAAAAATCTACTCATAGTGAGAAAAAAATACAACAAAAAACTATACTAGTACGGCTTTGTCGAGGTGGGGACAGCTGCGGCAATGTAACCGAGTTACCTGGTCAAGCAAGGTTAGTACCAACAAGACAAAAATACAGGCAATAATAGAAGAGCATGCAATAATAGGAACAAGAAAAAACGCAATTTGAACATAACGTGCAAGTCAAACGATAACATCAATAGCAAATCTCCTCCTAACAAAAATAAGTACACCTCGCCTAAACTCCCCCTATCAGCAAGCGCCAAAAGAAACCTAGATCTCCCCCTTTTTGTCACGAAGAGCCAAAGAGAGGGGATCACTCAGAATCGCTGGGAAGTGGAGTGCCATAATGGCGCCATCAGCGCCGAACTCAGCCTCCTGGGTAGCCAAACGATCATCCAACCTTTCAAAACCAGCAAGGAGGTGTGACTGGAGCTGAGCTTGGGAAGCAAGAATCCGCTCTAGGGAGGAGTACAGACGCTCAAAACGGTCAGCCAGACGAGACATCTGACCCATCAGAGCGGCTGAGGAAGAGGTGGAGTGCCGATACGGAGTAGATGGTCCAGGACCCAAGGGGTCAGGGAAGGACGAAGCAGAGCCAGAGGGGCCTTCATCCGGCGGAGGAGGCACGTCAGGGAGAGGCTCATCGAACAGCTCCGAGAGGTCTACAGTAAGGCGACGTGCGTGGGACCGACTCTAAGCGAAGGTGGTGGAAGTGATGGAACTACCGAGCGGGAGGCGAGGAAAGTCAACGAAGGGGTGACCGAGCCCAGTAAGCACCCGCTGAATAAGGCACCCGTGAGGAAGATTGGCCTCTTTCCGTCCGGAGAAGTGGGAAATAATGTGAGTGATGAAGTGGGATGGTAAATCAATTGGCTGACCACTCAAGAGAGTATACAAAAATAAGGCTTTCTTCTCGAGAATGGACGAGAAGTGGAAAACAGGAAACAGGTTCGTGAGCACGATATGGTTCACGACCAGACGCCGAAAGGAGAGGTAGGAGGTCTGGAAAGCTCGGCCATTTCACTCCAGAGGGGCACCATGAAGAAAAGTGGCAACCTCATTATAACGAGGCCGGGAGAGCGACGAATAAGGGTAGGTTGGGTTTTCGACCCGAGGAATACCAAGAACACGTGTAATAACATCGGCAGAAATGCGAAAGTGTGTCCCCTGCACGAAGGTGGAGAATGCATCGTGAGAAATCGCATGAATATTGGAGTAAAACTCTTGAATGAGTATAAGCGACGGAGCAACCAAACCTGTGAGGATTGGCGCCCAACCGCGGTCAGTGAAGAGAGATGGAAGGATCAACAGAGTCAAAGCGGACTTCCCATTCACGGGAGAGTTGGCGATGGGACATGTGGGAGTTAGAATTTTTCAGCTCACTTTTCTTTACCCAAAATTTTCTCCCGAATTCACTTTCTGATTTATTCTTTTTACTTGTTCATTGAATTGCTAAATGTGATCAACAAGTTTATTCATTTTTAGCCCTTGTCTTTGGTTGTACAGAAGATTCATAGTGTACCATCGAGGACAAATATGACCAACTTTTCCACACGCATGACAGGTAGGCACAAATTTAGGTCTGAAAGAATTGTTCATAGATCTTGGATTTAAATTATTGGAGGCCCTGAAAGTGTTTGATGATTTTTTCACGACCTTTTGATTTCGTGAAATAGGCAAATGAGTTGAGCCAAATCTTTTCTCCACACGTTGAGGCATGGTCTTAATGACTTTGGGAGTAGTAGTATTTTTGAGTGGAGGTTTTGTAGCCGGAACAAATACAATTTTAGGTTGAGGACCATGTTGGAAAATTTTCTCAACGTATCCCAAACCCTTTTTATTTCCAGACACTTTCCCAATTCCCAACATATGATCAAGTTTTTAGGTTCCACTTAAAATTTTTTTTAGATCGTTTTTAGCGTTCTCAAGCTCCACTTCTAGAGTCTTAATTTTAGCAATTAATGAGCTGTTTTTTACTTCCAGATCATGACGAATAATAGTGGCACCCTTCAATTTTGTTGCAGCTTCCTCATTTTCTCTTTCCAGGGAGATGAGTTTAGTATTTAGACTTCTATTCATTTTCTTTACTTTCAGGCATTCCCTAAAAAGTTTATCATATACTTCTTGAAACCCATCAAAATCACTATCAGATTCTTCATGAGAAGAATCTGACTATTCAGGAGGTGCACTGATGGCTTCGTTACCGTTGATTATAGATGTCATAAATGCCATATAATTTACTTCATCATCTTCGGAGGATTGTTCATTGTGATTTGTATCATCTTCATCATCCGTTAGAAACACATCTAAGGCTTTTCCTTTTTGACGCTTAAAATTTGGGCACTCAGTCCGTATATGACCGAAACCAGAACATTCATGACATTGGATTCCTTGAGCTTTCTTATTTTTAACATCTTTAGTTTCCTTTTTATCCTTTTTGAATGGAGTATGAGACAGATCAGTTCCTTTGGAAGGTCGTTTGCTATTCTTATTTTTGAAAATTTTCTTAAAATTTTTGACGAACAGAGCAAAATCCTCATCACTACATGATTTATCGTCTGAATGACGATATTTCTCATCCTTTACTGTTTTCAGGGCAATTGATTTGTTTCTTTTAGATTGAGGAAGAGTGTGCTCATACGTTTGAAGGGACTTTACAAGTTCTTCTATTCTCAGTTTATCTAAATCTTTGCTTTCTTCAATGGCAGTAACTTTAGGTCTAAAACGTTCAGGCAAATATCGAAGAACTTTTCGGACAATTCTATTTCAAGAATACGTTCTCCTAAATTTAATATCGAATTCACAATGTCGTTCAATTTAGCATAGAATTCATCAAAAGACTCATCATCTTTCATGCGTATTTCTTCAAACTTAGTGGTTAGCATTTGCACTTTTGAATTTTTAACAAGTTTCGTGCCTTCGTGAGTAATTTCAAGAATATCCCAGGCTTCTTTAGATTTTTCACACATAGAGATGCGTTTAAATTTTTTGGGGGAAACAGCCATAAATATAGTATATAGCCCCTTACTATTTCAATTACATGTATCAAGTTCCTCTTTAGTCCACAAGGATAAAGCTTTTGGTTCGTTACCGGAGGAACTTGTGGGAGGAGTCCACCCAATTTGGGTACTAGGTTAAACTCGTTCATCCATTGATTTTAAGAATGCTCATATACGTACTTTCCAATATGCATAATTGCTCCCATCAAAATAGGGAGGAACGGACAGTGATTGATTAGAATGCATCTAGATCGGGGTCGTAGATCGAGGTGAGGCTCTGATACCAATTGAAAAAGGACTTTTTGTCCAAGATTATACAATCAAGTTTCGACCCCGGTAAAATATAGCTGAAGCAGTAGATAATAATAAATATCCAATACACGTAAAAGATATTTAGTACTAGATGCCAACGATATTAATAATCATGCACAGTAAACAAAATACGTAAGCAGTAATATAAAGACTTGATTATTGGTGACGAAGGAAAAACTCGATACGCACGGTAATCGAGAAAAACCTTTCGGCCTTCAACGACCAGGGAAGCAATGCACTATGAAAATCAACTTACAGCTCGAGTGGTAACGATGCGCTAACCAAGCCGACTTACTCCCAACTTGTGATCCCTACCAAGGAACTCCTTGGATTTGCCCGCGACAACGGAACCGGACACCTTCCGGTATTCACGTCAATCTTCCCTCAAACCACTTGAATTGCCAATCACGATTAAGTCTCCTTCTTCACGAACCAACATCTCCAACGAAGGTAGAAGGTAGTGTTTCAATGGTAAAAGAAGGTTGATAAGAAAATTTTTTTGAACATGAAGAGCAATCTTATAACGTTAGGTTTTCTCAAGAGGAGCAATAACAAATGAGCATAAGTTATTTTCTTCTCAAAGAAGGCACGAAAATATTCTGTCAATAGTGCTTAGGGTTCCAAAAACATAAGCCTAGTATTTATAGGGGGCTCCAAATTTTCATTCAAAAATTTGCCCATTGAACCGGCGCTCGAGCCCAGCTTGAGCGCGCGGCCGGCGCACGTCCAGAGAAACCCTATGTGCGCTCGAGCGGGTATCGAGCGCTCAGCGAGCGGGAACCATTCTAGTTTGTTGGCTCAAGCGGGCATCAAGCGCTCAGCAAGCGGGAACCATTCTGGTTTTTCAGCTCGAGCGGGTATCGAGCGCCAGGGAAGCCGGGTACATTCTGGATTTTAAGCTCGAGCGAGTATTGAGCACTAGGCGAGCCGGGGACATTCTGAAATTTAGGCTCGAGCCGGTATCGAGCGCTGGGCCGGCGCGGAAGCTTTGGACGGCTCGAGCAATTGGAGGACAAAACGGACAGAACGGACTGTAACCCGACAACCCACAACCCGACATCGATACAATAATACATATGGTCACGGAATATACCAATTAGACAAATGCCTCTAATAGGTTCACTTCTAAAAAGACTTAAGGGGAAGGCTACTCACCTGAGGAAATTCTTACAAGGGTTTGAACAATCTCGACAGTTGTGGTTTGATTAGTCCAGCAAGATTGTGACATCTTTGGGGTGACTAAGGAAGGTGATCACAACAATCACTAAAATGCATGGTGGTAATATTTTTGTTATAGTTGTTTATGTGGAGGATAGTTTTAACTTTATAGTCCCAGAAGACATGAGATGTCCAGACTAAGTGTTAACTTGGCTTATGAATTCAAAACCAAATATTTGGGAAAAGAGAGGTATTTTTTGGGATTTGAGTGGCTTGCCTAACGAAGGGATCCTTACTTTCCAAAGACAGTATGTTGTTGGCTAGTTCGAGGAAACTGTAATGCTTGGCTTCAAATCAACTATTTTACCCATTGACGTTAATCATCACCTTAGTTATATTATCAGAAAAAGGATGGATAGAGAAATATATCGAAAGCTAGTTGGGAGACTAAATTTTATCTTCATCATATTCTTCTAGATTTTGCATGTGCAGTCAGCATTAAAAGCCAATTCAGGCATATTGTTCTTCTTCAAACAATTCGATGGCAATTTTAGCATGTTAATATTGCTCAAATTAGCCCTGTGATTGTTAGCAACTATTATATCTGAAGATTGATGCCTTTACTAGTGCAGGTTTGGTAGGCTCTTCAGATAGTAGGCATTGCATATCTGGTTATTGAACCTTTGTTGGTGGGATCCTAATCACTTGGCAAATCCTTCTAATTAGCTAGTGCATTATGTAGTTGCAATATCCAATTTGTATACTGAAGACAAAGCTATGACACAAGGAATTTGTGAGTTGCTTTGGCTACTAAAGCTAATGAGAGATTTGGGCATGAGATATAAATCTTTAATGCTTACTAATCAACAAAGCATTTATTATTGTTGTTCGTAATTTGGTTCAGCATAATAGGACAAAGGGTGTTGAGGTTTGTAGAAAAGTTATGAAGGAAAATCTAGATGATAGATTGATTTGTATTCCATTTTGTTCTAGCTTTTGGAACAATTTGATTATTTTAGCTAGCATCATTTCACACCATACAGTTATACAGGTTATGCAATGTCAGTCTAAAGTTTTATACATATCTATGTTATTATTCGAGCAATTAATTGCCAAAAAAGAGGAGAAATAATCATTCAGGCCATGTACCTCTGTTATATAGTTGTGTGAGGTAACACACAGATTGTTAGGGACCTGCATTTTTACCTAAAGTATAAGTCATATAGAGGTCTTAGCCCACATACCTAAGACAGTACATAGGTAGAACCTTCCCTCCCCCCACAAAAAAAAAAAAAAAAAAATTCTCAAACTTCTGTTGCTCTTGCATGCCTGTCTTTTGCATTTAATTTCCCTTTCTGTTCGTTAACACTTCTTGTAATCCTTTGACCATAAAGTCACTTTTCTTCCTTTTAGGTGGCCTTGTGACCAGAGCATAACTCTCCCTTCATGGCATTATCTGCCTGGCATACTTGTAAAACGATGGACTGTCATCTTTGGTATCATAAAATTGCTTCATCTCTCCTTAAATATTTATATGATGGAAAGGAGACAACTGCCTTATTCCATCTTATTTAATGCCACATTTAAGTTTCTATTATGTCTGTAACACCCTCTGTGTTATTTGTGATTCGTGTCATGTTGTACAAGGATTTCATGAACCAATACCGGATGGTATGACGTCTGTGTCCAATACAACTTCACAGGCCCTTCTTCTAACTCCGTCCATCACCACTAATTGGTTGAATTTGGTGGTCCACATTCACCTCAATGGATAGATATGGATCTCTAGTTGGAAATTCATTTCCATTTCATTGTCTAT
The DNA here is from genome assembly GCA_025585075.1 of Nepenthes mirabilis. Lineage (NCBI taxonomy): Eukaryota > Viridiplantae > Streptophyta > Magnoliopsida > Caryophyllales > Nepenthaceae > Nepenthes > Nepenthes mirabilis. The sequence continues at coordinate 21,806 of JAODPA010067881.1, read as the reverse complement.
ACGAAGTTATCTATGTTTCCAGGCACTTCATTAGAAAGTGAAACTTGGAGCAGTGACATAGTTGCTAGGTCTTGACCTAGAGGTCATGTGTTCAAACTGTGAAAACACTAATTTTTGCAATACAATGGTAAGCTTGCATTCCAAACCTCATGATGTGGGAGCTATGTGCACCAAGCTGCCATTTTTTATTATTCCACTACACTTGCTTTTATCTAATTTACCCATGACTCATTAAACTTTCAGTCATCCATAATCAACTTCAAATGTATAATTTACATTAATAAATTATATTACTGTAAAATGACAGCAAAACAATCAAAATTTCCTGAAGTGAGAGATGGGATTTAATCTCCTATCTTTTAATTCTCTATTCATCCCAACCATCGTAGTATCCCAAGCTAAAAAACCATGACAGTCTTACAACTCCATGATGATGTGGTGGTTAGGATTAATTTATGGATAATTCTATTTTGAAGGATATATGTGGGATTAAATAAAAAATTGAATAAAATGGTAGATTTTAGAAGTTGTTGAACTGCACCAGAAGTGGGCTGGGCAGGATATGAAGCTTTAACTACCTCCTCCTGTATATCCAAATGGATGATATTTTCCGTTTTCACCTCCGAATACACAGTCTGTTTTGTCCCATCCATATTTGATCCAAACAGAGCAAGCTAGAGCGAGAATACACCTAGCAGACAAACTTGCTTATTCTAACATTGTCCTTTTGTTATGACGGCACTTTATTTTCTTAAAAGAACTTTGTAATGAGAAGATAACACTGATTCTCTCCTTCCTATTGCTCAGTTTGTGTGGAGCTAGCAGCACTTAGTGTTTGTCTAAACTTTTTATTCCCTCCTGGTGAATGGGCATTTTCCAATTGGTCATTCGTGTAAGCACCACTGAGGTGGTCCCATCTGACATGTTGGGTATAAACCCCCTTACAATTGCTCCCGCTCAGAGTTTGAGCAGCTTGCTGTTACTAGCTAGAGGTAGTGAAATGGGTTGCAGTCTTGGCCTCCTTGCTAGAGACAGAGGCTTATGTTCCTTTTGCTAGTTGTGGTGTTTCAATGTGTTGTAGTCATGTGAGCAAACTGATCTGTAACCAACCTTTAAACGTGTTACTCTCTTGTGCAGATTGATCCATAACTGTAGAATTTCTGTTAATCGGTAACTATGTACTGTTGTTTTGCAGAGCAGACAAGGGGTCCTTAGGCTCTAATTCACAATTGTTTTCTCCTTTTTTTCCTTTTGCTGTGTTTGGTTTGAGAGCTAACCTGGTGAGAATTTTTTTTTTGGGGGGGGTGGGGTGAGGATGGATTAAACAATGTGAATAAGACTGAGATGTTGTATCAGTTGGTTATGTTGACAAGAGCCTGTCAGTCAGATACTTGGGGTTGCTGGTCACTGTTATGAAGGTCTCTTTCAGCAAACTTTTAATCGATAAACTTGCTGGAATCAAATATTGGTCTGGCTTGGCCCAAAAAAAAATTGTTGAACTGCAACGCCTTTTGTCATAAGAAGTAGGAAGGCTTCAGCCAGTGAACTCTTTGATGTCAAACTTTCATCCATACTGGTCTATTATATTATCTTTTGCTATGAACTTTTGATAGCCATAGATAGGGTTTGTAGGCAGTTTTATGTTGTGGTAACTGTAAAAGGAGACTTTTCTCTCAGAAAATGTATATTGGGTTAGGAATTAAAAACAACTGTTTGTGAAACTTAGCTGCTACTGCTGAATAAATCTGGTGCTGCTCTAGAAAGGAAGATTCCTTGGGGGTTTGATGGATTTGTGTTACTTATTTAAGGGTAGGATTTCACGAGGGCAATCCTTCTTTGAATCTTTCCGGGTGATGAAGATTCTTACTTTCATATGCACAGTCTCTTCTCATTATTGGAAGTGTTTGAAATGGGCAGACTGTGCATCTAGATTCTATGAGTAAACCAGGTCACACAAGCATAAAGTTAGTTGGAGGCTTGTTGTTTGTTGCCCATTGAACATTTCCAGACATTGTATATTGCATGGCTTGTGGCAGCGAAACAGAGGCTTCAGACAATGACATTGATCTAATGGGATACTCTCCAGCTGAAATCTGACACTATGTGATCTTCAGGAGGAAACCTGTGAAAATTTAAGTTCAAGTATCCTGTCTCTCTGTAGTGTGCAGTAGTCACAGTCCAAGTGTCATGCAACGGAATATGACCGTGCATCCTAAGACTTTTCCAAATGAAGGCCGAGGTTAAATTTAGATATTGAAAAATCCCATCTCTAACACTTTAGCCGCATGAAGCTTGTCAATCAATCCCTCTTAATGAGCTCACATCATTCGCCTTAACTTTGAGGCACTGTGCCTCATTGCTAAGCAATTATTGATGATTCCGATCTTCCCAGAATTATGCTCATCACCAAGCCAACACTCACTCCATCAGTAGGTTCTCTTACAAACTCATCACTTCCATGCAACCATCCTCTGAATGATGTCCAAGGCCTCACCATAGTTGGCCTGTTCGCAACACATTAGGTCAATATTCCACATCTTGACACATGGAGCACCCTTGATCGTGACCATCATTGGGACTCACTAGCCCACTAGTGTGTGCTATTTATGTGCGTGGCACACCATCTCAGACATCTGCTAGTCAAATAGGGCCTTTGCCAGCTCTGTCAAATAGGGCTTGTGAAGGTAACTTGCTAGTCAACTGAGCATGATAATATCGCAACCTGTATCTTTGACCCTCAGTGAATGTTTGTTCCCCTTTGAAAATTCGAAAACATTCTATATTTTATGCCTTGTGGCCAAACGGAAGCTTCATACAATGGAATTTGATTCCATGGGATACCCTTCCGAAGAAGTCGTCCTTTGTGTCATCAAGAGGAAACTCATGAACATTTATTTTAAAGCATCTTGTCTTAGCTAAAAATGCGAAGCAGCATCAAAGCATGGCATCTGATTCTTAGTTATTGCTGCTTTGCTGTTAGTCAGATAGAAAACAAAGAATATTAATGTTCAAGCTCTTAACGCTGGTCATGCAGCTATTTTTGACCTTCTTTGGGTGGAGGTTAGCAACTAAGGAGCTATATCATTTCCATGATAATATAAACAACCCTAACAAAACTTAAAAGATATGAATGACATTATACTATCTGGTAAATTAGGAAAACAGTAAAACTTCAAAAAGCACAATAAAAAGAATAAGAAGGTAATTTCAGAAACTTATTTTCTGTCTTTTTATTGGGATAACGTTTTGCCCTGGCTTGCAGTCTGACCTGCACATTGAATAACCAAATTTACCACTTGTTTTCCTGATCTAACTGGTACAGCTAGATATGCCCTTTCTGGCATTGCTTTAACATGCTTTCCTTTAACTTCTTTGTTGAATTATATAAGGACTCCATTCCAATCAAACTTGGTACTTCTGCTTCACCTCGTTCCAGGCATCTTGAGCATTTAGTCATGAGAAGAACAGATGTTCCATGCAAAATTTGAAAATGCCTGGCTGCCAGAGTTGTCGGTAACCTTTCTCCGGTCATACACATGTTCTGAACCATGAAAATGAGAGATAATATAGGAATGCTTAGTCTATTCCGCACTAAATTTCTCTACTTTACTATGATGCTCTCTTGCAAAGTCATAGCCAGAGGAGATTGGAAATCTCCCAGAATTGCAAGGCTTCCAATTAACTGTACAAGAAATCACCTCAAGAGCCGCAGCATATATACCACTTGCATTGAGGATCTTGTGCCATCATTAAGACCCACCAACATTGTCTTGTTATTTCTGACAATTGAGTACTGTTCTTATGGACCTCATAACTGTGGTTTCTTATATCCTTGAAAACCATTTCTGCTATCAAGCATATTGGTCTCATAGGTCTCACGTATTGAGTCTTGATGATACCAACTCAGTGTTGGACTAATATCCTATGGAAATTATTATTCACAAGACTCAATTATTCAAAGATCAAATCCAGTGGAGCTTAATGGCATTCTAAGAAATCAAAAAATAGTTTAATGGCACGCATGGAAATGGACAATTTAGGAATTCACTATCTCAAGTGTCCTCACCCCTTATCAGTGGTATAATTGCAAGATAGATAACAATAGAAGCTCAAATGAAAGACAGAACATTGAGAAAAAAACAGAGAGAGGTGGTATGATAACACTTCAAAAAAGGTTTTATAATTGCACGGGCGGACTCACCCTAAGGGTGGGGTTGCACTAGGCAAACTTTATGGAGTCTGCTAAAGCAAGTTGACTTAATTTGGAGGGGCCAACTGGTTTGCGCAATTGGAATGTAATTCAAAGAATTTTTGAGTTCTAACCTTGCCAGTTGGTACAAGATTGAAATATTCCTATGGAATGTTTTTAACTGTTGTCTTTAAAAGCATTGGGGTGAATCTTAATGGGGATGAAAAGATAGAAAAAAAAATTAGGGAAGACAATTATCCATGGGGTTTCTGAAAAAAATAGAGATATGATAACATAGATGGTTTCTGGAAAATGTAATCCTGCGGGCATTGTCACATTTATTCTTTGTCACAAAAGAGAGATTTGATGGGTCGGCCAATGTGATGTTTGATGATTGGTTGAACTGATCTCAGGGCTTGTATCCCATAAGGCCACTTGGTGGTCCAAATTGGCATAAAAAAGGGGTTCTTTTTATGCTTGTCCTCACCTATGAATTGAACCTCCATCTAATTGCTGATTGTTTTGTTTCTTTGGCCTCTGGATGTAGGCCAGAAGTATTCAAGTCAACAGCTGTTTGCAGCTCTACAAGAGATCGGCTGGGACATGGTTCCCAACAGAGACAGCACGAAACTAGCTCAAGTGAAGACGATGGATTTCCACCCCTTGAAGCCAATCTGAATAGGAAAAAGCCTTTTGAATTGCATTCAGATGCTGAATCATCAGATTCATACATAGTAGATTAAAATATATTCTTCCTTTTGTTTATTCAAAAGTGATCATTCCCAAATTCGTTCTTCTTAGTAATGGGTGCACCCCCTTTTGCATAAATTTCTGGTTGAGATTGGATTTTTATTTAAAGTGTGCACAGATACGCAAATCTAATCTGTGACATTTACATGCCTAATTTCTTTAGATCATTGCAAGATTGGTTCTCCATTTCATGGGTGCATAAGATGGAGACACATTTCAGGAACCGCTGCGGCTAGATGTGCTACCTGGTATCTTCTGTCAAAAGCTTTTTATCCCGTAGGGAAATCCTTGTGCATGGTGAAGCTAGTTAAATTTTCACTACCTTTATGTTGAGATGGTTTTCCCTTGTGAAGGCCACAGCTACAATTAAAAATGATTGTCTTAGAGTCTCATTCAGCTCCCAACGGCTAGGTCTTTGGAGACTCGCAAGTTTGACATACAATCATGCATGGTCTTTCAAGACTTTTCCACACCACCAATGGGATTGAAAATCTCAAACAATGGGCTCCTTGTAGACTTATCCATGCCATCACATGGTGCAAGTTTCCCTCGCACTATACATGTCAAACCTAGTATTTCTCACTATGATATTTTTTAATATCATACTATTTGATTGTCATATGGCTATAAGTATTCATCCACAAAATAATAGGCCTCATAACCTACGGGATGTAATATTTTCATATTGCTTAATATCATAGACTTCACTAAAATTTTGTAGGTTCGTATTATTTTAGATTGTAATATTTTCTTATGATCTTATTTACCTTGGCTACAATATGTCAAGGAAAATGGAGAATGAGATACATTTCTAGCCTGTTACACCATGGATCATTTTAAATTTTAAATAATCCAAATAGGACTCTGTTAAATAAGGCAATGCATACAATTTACCTTCTAGAGACAAACTACATATTGGTAAGGAAATATGATAAGCTACTTCTTAGGAAGTCCAAAGAGAAGACACGCACCATTCTGGAGATTTTTGAAGCTGTCGGACTTGTTCGAAGAAGAGCACTTGAGAGACAATACATGCCACTTTACTACCAGATTCAAGAGCCTCCTCTCTGCCACTTTCGTCAACCACAACAAAGCTTCCTACACATAATGTTTGTAAGTATATGAAGACATGTTAGAAATTACAAATGCTAGCCTGACACTTAACACCTTGTGTTTTTCTCCAAATCAATATAATTAAATCAAAGCACTCAGCTAGTAAAAAAAAATGAAAAACTTCTGAGGTTTGCTGGAAAGCCACATGAGTTGTACAAGAGCCTATCAAAAAGATATTCAAACCAGTTCAAGAGAAGCAGCAAAAAATTATGACCAATTTTTTGGACATTTTAACCCTTTTACTTCAGCAAGTAAGCAACAAGAGACCAAGAAAGGTAGGATGTCAGATTTCTTAGTGCATAGGATGATGGCTAATCAATGTGATGGCAAGTTGAACATGCACCGACAAACCTCGAAAACTTAACCTCTTCTTTCTCCATTTAATTAAACAGCGTTATTCAATAGAAAACAAGGGCAACCAGCAGAGTGGGAAGACCAAAAGCAGGTTCACCTTATTGGAAAGCTTGTAACAAACCCTAAAATACTGTACATGATGGAGTAATGGTCCATATGCACAGGAACCAGCAGAAAATAAACCCCCAAAATTAGTTTGGACTGAGGAGACACTCCTATCTGCAAAGATTCTGAGATTCCTCTCCTCCCAAATTTTCAACAAAATAACTTATGGAATCAAGTTCTACAATTAGGATTTCCATCCTGAAACTTCAAATTTGCAAGAAACCAAAGCCTGCCCCAAATAAGTAGGAAAAATTTAGACAGCAAAAGAGCAAGCACAACTACCTAAAAGCAGCTGCCCATCTGCATTGATATAGAAAATGTGCAGCCAATTCTTGTTAGGAATCGCCGAGGCAGCACTTATTTGCTCAATCTTTCAAAAAATAAAAAATGGACAGGTAACCTATCTTAGGACATAAGAGTATAGTGATCGTATTGAATAGAACAGATATTCATAATTAAGTACAAAATATGTATTTATAGACTATAGAAAACTAAATAAGAAAGCATCTCGAGGATATAGGAACAATATTTAACCCATACTCCTAATATTTAAATACAATCTAAAGGGAATCCAGAAAAAATCCACACAAATACGGGAACTTAAATTCTGTAACACCCCCTCAAACTCAAGATGGGTTATAGACACCAACCTAAAAATAAATATCAACTATATTCATCAAAGAAAAGATACGAAGATGCAAAAGCATGTTTTCAGCAATCCCTTTCTCTTGAAAAAACGGCAAAACTATCTAAGAACATAAATTGACACCTAACACAACAGGACACTTCAACATAGCAATAGAAGTATTTCCCATAATTATGAAAAGATACATCACCCAACACTATCAAACAAAAGTGAATTCCAGTGTCTGCAAGCTCCAACAACCGACATCAGAACCCACCATTATCATAACACGGCACTGTGAAATTTTGTGCAACTATCAAACAAATGCAGATATTTGTATATGCAACCACTCTTGCAGCTATCAAACAAGCACAAACACCAGTGTATATAGCATTGATGCAAATATCAGCTAATACGATACTCATCAACCAACATGTATCAATATCAAGATTCCACTATATCGATATTTTCTAATACCGTAATAATATCAAGATATATTTCCGTATCCGCTCATAAATTACAGAATTCCTTTTTTTTTCTCTGATATATCCGATGCCAATATATATTGTCCGATATATTTGATACCAATATAACCTCAATCAATAACAATACTGATATTTTTATCCAAGGTACGTAGTATTATCTGAGCACATCCAAACAACAGAAGAATGGTGAAGAACAAAGGGGCACTGTTCATCCGTCCCGTGTCCATTTTTTGTTTTCCACTATTTCCATTTGGCCAAGAACAAAGGGAATCTGTCATTCGGTTTCCAAGTCAGCATCATCCGTCCACGGACTGTTCATGGACACTTCAAATACATTGTTCAAACCAATACAGAGAATTGGCAACCAGATGGCACCCTAGCAGATTAATAATTCAATAAATAGAATATCCAAAGAAAATCCTTATGGCTAAAAGAGCACACCAAAAAAAGAAAGATAAATGTGGATGAGACCTGATGGGTAAATACTAAAAGGCTAGCCTGCTGGTAGAGGAAGAATTTTGCATGTGATGGACTAAACAGAACAATATGATACCATGTTAAGAATAAGACCAACTATCTTCAATTGGCATTTTAACTATGTAAAAGACATCGTGTAGCCCGCTATCTCTGGGGTTTTTCTGAACTCTTAGAAGTAAAAGTGCATTAAGATCCTATGCCTTCCCAACTTCCTCTATAGTCCTGGTAATATGGGAGTCGGACAATTGTCTGCTCTCAGGAAATCTTTTTTGTCAGTGGAGGAATTTTGAATGTGATGGATTAAACAGAAGACTATGATAATATGTTAAGAATAAAGCCAACTGTCTTCAATTTACCTTTTAACTATGGAAAAGACATGGTGTAGACCATTTTCTCTACGGTTTTGCTAAACTCTAAAAAGGAAACGACGTTAAGATCCTACGCCTTCCTGACTCCTGCCATAGTCCTAGTAATATGGGAGTCAGACAATTATCTGCTCTCAGGACGAAATTGACAATTCATTTCATTCTCTAACTACTTCAAGCATACAGCACTCCAATCAATCGCAAGTGCCTCATTGGAAACCGATTCTCTAATGTCTATTAAGTATAAACTTTAGAAAACTAAATAAGGTAAGCATCTTGAAGGATATTTTACCAATAACTAACCCAAATACTAATATGAGTATCAGGATATAATCTCATGAGAATCGGGAAAAAGTCCAAATAAATATGGAAATATAGTATTGTTAATCAGCCTTTAACTGTCATCTAACCAAAGTTAAAAAATAAATAAATAAATGGATCTTATTATGCCACAAATTCCTTAGCTGAAGAAAGGAACCTCCTACTTACACAAAAACTGCGCAACATTCTTTAACAGAAAGGAAACCCTCTGTCTTTTAAAAAATCCATCTTCCAATCTCCTTGCTATTAAATTCGACATGTTTCTTCCATTTATGCATCTTCTTTTCTACTTTTTCTTGGGTGAAGCAGGAGCAAAGGATAACCCATTTGAACCTCAAGCTCCAAAATTTCATCTTCAAAGGGGATGGACAATGGGAAGGTTAAGGTTCTTGATTTTTGGTCAAGGGGCAATACAAAATTACAAAAGAATCATAGAAACTAAAAGTTGTATACTGATCCTTGTATCATGCTTTTTTCCTTCCATGTGGGTCATCCCCTTACATCCACCATTGGAGTGCAGTATATGAGAACAGGGCTTCTAAGAACGAAATCCTTCAAAATTAAGCATAGCACGTATTATTATTAAAAAAATTGGACCTTCATAGATACAATATTGACAAATAGGAAATGAGCTGAAACTTCATACAACACATACTTCAGCAACAGACTCGATAGACTAACCTCTTTTCATCCACATGCTCTTCTGAAACTTAGCTGGAAACAATGCCAGTGATTTCTCACCTCTTCCATCTATAACCTTAGCATAGAAATAAACACAGTGAAAATAAAAATCAGCAGTTGAAGTTCCCAAACATATAGATATAGAGTCAAACAATCCTCTTACAGCACCAAAGATGGGTTTTGCACTTTGTTTTAACAGTAATAGAAATAAACATATTACTTGGATGCTAGGTAGGCATTACCAAAGGAGTCATGTTGAGGTCCTCCCGTGTTTTTCCTACCTTATACTCCCAATGGTGAGGGTTTTATTCTAATATCTTAAATGGAAAGGATTATGACAATATATTAGAATACGCTGAACCTATCTTATAATCCTAGCTATTGAAACTGTCAGGATGAGATGCTCATTATAAAAAATATGAGAAGATTTGAGCAACTTCCTCACCAAAGTACAACGAAAAATACAATAAACAGAAACTTAAATAAAGATTAATTTTATCTAAATCTTAGGTAACTCAAATGCGATGCAGGTGAATAATCCTTCTTCCACAAAATGATTGTCCATAAACAGGACAAAGATGGCTCAATGACTATTTTCTCATTGTTATCAAAGTCTGTCAAGTTTCTTCCTTACGATACTGACGACAAATGACTAAGGAATATTGGCCACCACATTATCCATTTTACTGAACTAGAAAACCACTCCCAGGTGGAAAAAATCTACCATGATTGAACCAGCAGAGACTGGAAAAATTGAAGCAATATCAGATTCCCAGAGTCTGAGTAATATGATAGCAGGAAATAATGCTGAACTGACTGTTTCATTTTCTCCAAAAATAGAAGCACATAGCAAACAAAAATCCTGTTTTCTGAAGATTACCCAAACTTTGACACTTTCCCAAAGCAGCTGCCCAGGCTAAATGAAGCTTGCAATGGACTGTTTTACTTCCATAACAATTTCCAAAGGAACCATACCTCATAACTCAGTATAAGATTATTATATAGAGAAGCAACATTAAATTACTTTTGCATCTCCATACCATCAATCCTTCTGCATCAGGCCTGATTTCCATTCATTTGATCCTACAACAGCTTTAATAGATCTCCCATAGCAACCTCATTATGATTGATTCATTCTGGAAAAACTGGAAAACACTACTTTCGAGTCTAAAAAATAACTTAATAAGAGATTAAAACATATCTATACTCTGATAGACTATGAATAATCAGAAAAGCATGTTTGAGAGCAACATTGCCTACCTGCAAGACCCGCAAAAATCTTATTGTGTCGCCTTTTCCAACATCAAAAGATATACAAGCCTGAAACTCAGTCTACCCTTTTCGGATGTGCTTCCAAAGAGCCATGCCAAAGAATCATTGGCTGCAGTTGGGAACCAAATCCTTGGCTTTGTAGCAGAGGTTTTAATGAAGATAGAATGTGATTATGAACTGCATATAGAAAGCCTACAATCTGATCTTGTGAATGGAGTTGATGCTTCCTTCAAAGCTGTCACTCCCATGGTTATTTGTTCAACTAATTCAATGGGAGTTGAAGGCCCAGTAGAATTAGTAATTTAAGGAAGAATTTTTCTTGATGTGTGAGAAGTGTAGTTAGGAGAGGGAATCAGGAATTATTTATGACGTGTCTGATAAATTTGATAGATATTTTTAACAGTTCTAGAACCAAGCCGGTCATAAGTTAAACAAGAGTTGTAGAAGTTAGTGCTTAAACAAGAGGGATCTTAGCAAATTTTTTTGAGTTACCTTCCTCGCCTAGTGAAGATAAAGTATTGAAGTTATTTAAGGATATTGAAGCTAAAAGACAGGAGGATTCAAAGAATAGTAATTGTCAGGGCAAGGCACAGGAGCAGAAGGAATTATAGGGGATCCTAAAAGTCTTGAACCGAATATGAATTGTGATGAATTAGGTGAACATAAGACACTCTAAATTTGAGGTTAAAAAGTTTTATAAAATATTCTAGGTGAAAAAAAAAATGTGAATGAAAGATCAGCAATTCAATTCAACATCACTTGTACTTCTATTGCAACAAAAGATTCCCTTTTTATATGGAAAAAATCAGTATTAATAACTATATGTTATGCATAGATAATTTCTCTAAACAAAATTCTTGATCAATGGAGGAATAATATCACAATTTTTGTTCAATAAGACATCAAAATGGATGATCAACTCAGCTCCACACTAGAAATAATCGTTGCAAATCCTTTGATAACACAGATTCCTATTTCTTAATTATACCCACTATCAATAATTACTAATTTTACTTTTGTTATGAGGTGGGTTGGAGAAAAACAAGGGGAATAGAATCACTACAAGATCCTAGTCAACTACATCAAATACTTTATCCTATTGAATACATTATTTCACCTTGAGAGCACAGCGGGAATGTCCTACTAATTGGATCCAAAACATATCTTGAATGAGGAAATTACCCCAAAGATGAATTGATAAAGGAATATTTATTGGTCATACCTTCTATTTTCCATGAAGAGCATGAATCTTTTCATCAAAGAATCAGAAAAACTAGCTTCAAATACAACGATAAGAGATGTACGGATTCTCGAGAAGAAAGAAGCCACCATGACGCACATGACTGCCGGATCCCACAAGTGAATAAAAAGTTGGACCTACATTCAATCTCAACTTGATTTTTTTAGGCATTGGGCTCATTTCAAGGTTTTTTGTATGCTCTTTGAATTGGTGTGTAACTCTTATATTTGGATACGCCCCCTTCATGTCTATTAGGAATATAACTAATTATTTGTCGTTATCTATCAAACAACCAAAGAAAACCAGTTCAGCTGATCTGATCTACTTCAGATAAAGAGTGGGTACTTCTCACAAAGGCTCTAGTTTTGGGTCATAAATCTTCACAATTGTCTAAGAGAGCTTTCTTTGAAATTCTGAAATCTTCCACCGCTAAACCCCCTCGATAATGGTTAATGTATCCCTTTACCATTTAACCAAGTGAAATCCTCGTATCCACCATAAAAAATGCTTCATAAATCCTAACCCTATTGTCACACCATGCAAGTCAAGGCGTTGACAAGCCTTGACACTAATAGAATTGTGTAGCATAAATCTCTTGGCAAACATTAGGAGGTGTTCATTATTTGCATGAAACTTTTAGCAGCGGTGGCATGGATGACCATGTTGTGGGTTTTTTTCAACAATGTCAACATAGGTGCCAGTAGTGTCAGCATGACGCAATGTTGTCTATAGGTATATACATTGACAACTGTGCATAAAACTACCAGCATGGGGTAGAAGCAATGAGTATAGGGTGACAACACTATTGGTTCCAACGCTAACATGAGAGTAAGTGAGCCGATATCACCAACAAATTTCTGGGGTACCAAGAGATTGAAAGGAGTCCTAGGTGGAAACATGAAATCACATCAAAGTTTGTTCCAAGCACTTCATTGTTTTATGTAGATATAGCATTGTGATAGCCGGGTCTCAAGTCTACTCTTCGAAATCCCATAAAAACCTAAAATATAGCAGGAGAAATTATGGTGTCAAGCTCTTCACCCCTCTTCCAGTTGTTGTAGTGCATCAGGCCCTAGAAATAACATGAGTGAGCTTTGTGATAAAAGTAAAGGTCTAGGGCATGTCACACGGACAACCAATAGTCTCCATGAGGTTGAAAGCTAAGTGGACCTATCCAACAAGAGGCAAAGGGATTAATAGCACTGATAGTCAATAGGCTAGAGATTAAGACCCTCACTCCTAGGGACAAGATACCATTATTTTGCTCAAGGGGATACTCCTTTAAGGTGAGAGACAAGCTTAGTGCCACAAACCATCTGAACGTTCATGGCACAGTAGGCACAGCCATGCTATGAGAAAGCAAGTTTGTCAAGTATGTTACTTGTCAAGTCATGAGGTTGTAACATATTATCATGCCGGCTAATGGATATTAGCAACGCGGTTAGATGCTTACAAGAGTATCAAGACCAACATTGACCGAAGGGCTAGAGAGCCATGATATCAGGGAAAGTGTTATGGATAAAAGTAGTCTACATTGGTGGCTAGTGAGTCCCCAGTAATGGTTGGGATCAATGATGTTCCATGTGTTAAGGTGTTAGTTAACGACTCAATATGTGTTAAGGTGTTAGTTAATGACTCAATATGTGTTAAGGTGTTAGTTAATGACTCAATAGGTGCAAGAGTGACATGGGCAAGAAAACTTTTTGATGAGGCAAGCGTTTTCTCAATTGAGTCAAATATTGGGAAGCAACTATCATGTGGTTGGTTGTTTCACTGAGAGATGCAAGATCCTTGAAATAGAGGTGAATGACGTTGGACTCGTTGAGAGGGTTCAATTTGCATAGCTTGTGCAACTAAATGTCATAAACGGAACTTTCAAATTGTCGAAATGAGTACAATTAGCATTGACTTTAGTAAACCTGGCATCACACAATCAATTTCTACTACAAAAAGATTAGTCAGGTCGACTATGACTATAATGCTTCATTTGGTGCATAATACTAGGTTAAAGGATGCAATTGGCAACAAGAGATAGAGTTGAGTCTTGATCATGCTCAAAGAAGCTCTGGTGGATGCAGAATGCCACTATTTAGCTTGTGATACTATCATTGGTTTGTGTACAATATTAGGGCTCGATGATCACCTGGTTTCAATGTTGGGTGGTCTTCGATTTTGAATAATACTTTTGAGAAACAGAACCATATACACAAAAATGTGTGCTTACTAGTCCATGGCAGATCAGGTGGCAGTTTGACTAGATATTGTTGGGTAGTGTTTAGATAAGCCTACTTAACAATAACCAGTTTTTTATTTAATAATGTCGAACAGCTTTGCCATGATGGGTGCACTGTAGTAACGGGCACGAGATGTGATGATTTTGCAGAGTCATCACCAAGTGAATGGTGACATGATACCTTGAATCATAAAACTTCATGTGAAGTGTCGCTCTAGTTGATATCGCAGTTGTGGACACACCAACAAAGTGAGTTGGATGGTTGGGGGAACCATGTTAATGTAAAACCACCGTTTCAAGTTTCCAACAGGCAGGCAATATCAATAGATGCACTTTGTGGGACAAGAAAGAAGTATAATCCTCCTTTTGCCTAAAATTCTAAGAAATATGGAGTATGATCAAACTTAGGATTTGAAGTAACTGAATTTCTTGTATTTCTGGGAACTTTCCTCCCTTTTAAGATGAATTAACATGCAACAAGAAGGCGATAATCACCTAAGACGACCATGTAATACTAGTACGTGAGCTAGGGAATTCATAAAATACCTCGGAAGCTCCTTTTAGGAGGAGGCTGCTCCAAAGACCTAGAGATCCCTTTGATTAAACCTCAAAAACGTTTGCACATTGAAGAAATTTAACAGTCAAGGAAAAAGGTTAATATTTCCATAAGTTCAGCAACAAAGACAAACAAGCGTTCAGTTCAATATTCTTGTGTCACAATTGTTTCTTCTCAACCTCCTTGTGGAATCCAGTAAGGAACTCAGGGCAGAGGTGAAGAAGGTTGGGCCTCTACTAGGAGAATGTATTAGTCCAAAACATCGCTAATGGATTTATTTTACGGTCTTTTTCTCTATCTTACATATAGGACACTCTATACAATAGTCTAATGGATAATCTAGGCATATGGTATTTCATTATATTTCCAATTTAAGTTTCTTTTTCATGAAATCTTTTCTCCTATCTTTCCTCTTCACCCTCAACACAAAGGACTAGGATGGAAGGGAGAAAACTATCAAGGAGTGCCTATCTATCTATACCATTCTCAATGAAAACAATGTTTTCTGAATTCTCCCCAAAACTGAAAGACCAATTCAAGATCATCGAACATATTTTGCTTGAAGCAGACCTTTGTCACTATTTTGTCCATCATACTTGCCAGAAGCAGGAGCATATCCAAGTCCTACATTTAGTTGAACTAGATATAGTATCACTCGCTATTGATGCAAACGAAAGAAAGATGCAGCTAACAATTCGAAGATTCTCATGCAAAAACAAGCCCATGCCAATAAAGCGTCTTCCACCGAGCCCTACCCTAGTAGTAATGGTGCTTCTTAGGTCAACAAAGCAGATAAAGTTCACTCAATAATTACCTTTGGCTTTGAGGCGTTGCCTAATGAGTAGCAAATTTGGATGGAGTCTAGCTTTGATGCTTAGAAAGTTTAGTTGACTTGGATATCTCACACATATAGGAAGAATACACACACTAGCACACTACGACTTACATAGTTGATTGGATCAGATAGCCCTTTTGGCAATCAACAAAATCCGACACATCAAATTCCGAACACTTGGAAATATGATGGAGTGGTTGAAGGCATTGATTTCCTAAAAATATTTGGCAGTTGTTATACAAATAATGATCAGCTAAGTGAAGTAAAAGCAAAAGGCAATCCCAAACCACCTCATCCTTTTTCAAGAAATTCCCACATAACAATACAATACGCCTTTTGCACATCTACTTTCGTAAGGCATGGCTGAGATCGTCTGGCCATATCCACCAGCGAGGTCTTACCAATCATGAGGTTATGCAAGACAGACCTCCCCTCCACGGAAGCACTTTGAATCTCAGTCCACAGATAGCTGTGCACCTCCTTTATTCTAGCAACAGGGATTTTTGAAACGCATTTATACAATATGCAGGAAAAACAAAAGGTTCTAAACTCACTAGGCCTAGCTGAAAAACCGAAGCACTAGAGTTATAGAGGTGACATTTAATTTCTTCAAGATTTCACCAGTCCTCCCTGACGTATCGGCACACCTTTTTTCCCCACAATATCCCAAGCCCCAATGCATAAGCTGTCACCGAATATCAAAAAGAATAGGGCCTCTTATAAGAACTTCTTGATCTGGAGGTGCCACGGAATAAGAAATCCTCAACACACACTTATATAAGCCTATAATCTCCTCCACAGCATCTCTATCTTCAATTTTGGTTCCATACTCTGAATATAAAGTTGCTATTCTATAATAAACTCTCCTTTCCATAACAAAATAGCGAACATTAGTATTTCTATCCCCAAAATAAACCCCTCATACTTTGGCCTGTTGACTACAGAACCTTTCCTCATTCTTGAGTTGGCACAAAAAGGTTATCATTAGCTTCTCTTATGACTTCTTTTGCGGAACTACTTGAACATATTCCAATCATTTGAATTGACATCAAGCTGCCTTTGAGCATGTTCACGTTGTAACCTAGCACTGAAGTACTGAATACTCTCCCATCTTTATGCAATAGTTCAAAATTCTTTGAAGTTCTCAATCTAACATAGGAGCACCAGAAACAATTTCACACCATCTATGATGCACAATCTGAGCAAACTCCATAAATTGTGTCCACACATGCATAAATCTGAAGGGCCTTGAAGCACTCCATTGGCAGCTCCTCATATAGACAGTAGCAGGCAGTGATCAGAAACACCAGAGCTTACAAATTCAGTTTCTACTCCATGTTTCATTGCACAAGACACAATCCAGTTTAGCATAAATTTTACAGCGAAGGTCATGATTATTGCACATGATTTTGCACACGTATAAAAATGTCCATGATACTTCATGTAAAAAGCCCCACACTTTGCACACAAATTTTGAATTCTTCAATTTTAGTAATTATTGCAGATTAGAATTCCTACTAGTCATACAAATATTTTCACTTTATAGTTATTGGAAACTAGAAGAAAACATTTGTACGATGATGCAGTTGCTCTATTGAAATCTAAAAAATCATAGTTTCAAATCATGGAAATAGTCTTGCTATAATGCATGTTACTTACATCTAGCCACTCCTGACCCCATAGTTACCAAATTCCCCAAATACCCACATACAGGGCACTAGGGTGCCACATATCAATTGGGATAATGGTATTGTCTTCTGGCATACCATACCACGTGTACCAGACTGCAAACCAAATAACTATGCCCTAGACTCCATGATATGGGAACGTGTGCACTACCCCTTTTATAGTTATCACGAATTGTAATCCAACTGAAAAATCCAAGGATTTCTTTAATAATTTATAAAATGATATTTAAAAGGAGAACAAGCTAGACATGAAAAGAGGCCCTAAAGCATACACATAAGGATGCAGAAAACGTCAATAATAAAGAGATATGATTGAGTTATCATACATAAGGCGCTTAAAAAAACTAAAAGGTGCATAATAAAAACACCTTAAAGGTCCCTAAGCAAGAGTGTTGTTTTATATAAAGATAAGGTTGCTCTATTGTCAATTGGAAAACCCACGTTAGAATAATGGAACAATGTCTTTTCATTATATGGGTAAGGTTACACAAAAGTGACCCCCCTACACATTAACTCGACAATAATGAAGATTTAAAAGTTTTGTCCCCTTCTTAAAAAGAAGGTAAAAAATAAAACATTGAGAACATATAATGTAGGAGGATAAAAAAATAAAAATTGATTATCATCATATCATGGCAACCAAATTGACAACAATGGGTCTAGCAGGCATGTAAAAAGGGCATATAGTCTGGCTGGATGGGCAGATGAGCCTATGACATCAAAATTTCAGGGTTGGTGAGCCTCTTTTCCTCCTAGAGTGATCAGAGTCATAACATTTTCCTCCTGTTTTATAGGAGTTCCATAATGGAGACAATTTCTGCCGTTTGTTTTGTCTCAATTGCTGGAACTGCAGAATATGGTGTTGTTCAGTTGTGTTCTGTTTTCAAGTTTCACTTGCTGTTTTCTGCTCCTGCTTGTTGACACTGGACGTTGGAGATTTTGTTATGATTTCATTATTACTTACTACTTTTTCTTGACAAACCAAAAATCAAAACAAAGGAAAACATAATAGTGAAGCTTTTGTAAAATAGACTAAACTCTAATAATATTCTTAATTTCTTGAACATATTCACAGCAACAATTCTTGAGCTAATTTGGAATTATGATAGGAATCCATCTGCTATGGCTGTTATTTGATAACATTCTCTTGCGATCTTCAAAAGTTCTCACAATCTACGAGTTCTTGTCAGGTCTCCATAAATCTGTCGCTTTCTCTTATAATTTTAAGATTACAACTTTAGCGAAGTATTTTACTTCTTAAATTTTTGCATATCACTTAGAATTTCAGAACTTTCATAAGTAAACACCTCTAAAGATCACTTACCCAAAAAAATTAAAAAAGAAAAACCCTCCAAAGACCACAAAATTTCAGAAATTGCACATGTAAAAGTACTGCCCTACGAATCAGATGAAAGAGCCCAACTACCCTACCATTTGATCAGATTATTCTAGAGTTCTTACTAACCAGAAGTCGCACCACACTGATCAAACTTGCTAAGCCATTGATAAGTCGCATCAGAAAAGATTCTTTAACAAAATTGAAAATTAATGAAAAGGACGCATTGAAAGAAATCACCGGGAATATTGCCTCAATAAGATTGGAACCTCGTAAGGAGACCACTTGCATTATGGATTGCCCCCGTTGAAGAGTTAAGCTGTGTTCTTCAACTGCCTTTTTCAGATTCTTCCTGCCTCCTCCCATGAGGCTGTCAATTGCTAAAAGCCCTTCCTCTGCAAATAATGTGGCGGTTTTCAATTACTTCCAGTCTAGAAAGTGTGACCGCAGCCTTCCACCTATTGGTTCACAAATATTCGAGGGAACGCCTTTGTAGGTGACGGCAAGACTCTTGTCTTCAACGAGATCGCTGCGAGGTAGGCTTGCGTCTGTTTGCGCATTGCCTTCTCTCCACAGTACGGCCATGAATGGCAGCCATTAATTTTAGGATTCGGTTGGCATCCAGCGCACATTGTGGACCGTCCGATGAGAATCAGACGGTCCATGCATTTTTATAATAAATTTAATCTTAACAGTTGAATTTTAAATTTAATCCAACGGATGAGATTAACTCTCGCTTGATAAAATCTTGGCCGTCTATTTCATTCAATCCAACGGATCACAACAGAGTATACGGTAACCTAAAATTTGAACTGAAAGACGGCGGGTGCAACGGCAATTTTTATTTTCCTCCTCTTCTCCTTTCTATCTTCAATCTGTTCGTTACAACCCTGATCTGCACGCTTGAGAGAGAGAGGGACAACGAGAGAGAACGAGAAGCCATAACTTCTGACATTACAGCACAAAACGGCGAAGACGACCAATGGACGACAGAGCTGATTTGTCGGAGGCTCTATATCGGTCGTCGCTTGCGTTCTCATCGTCGCATTGGGTCCTATTCAGTTTGGTTTCACTGTACGCCCCTACTATCTCTTTCTTCGCTGCTTTTCTTTGCTCGCATTGTTTGCTTTCTTGCTCTCTTGGTGTATTTCGCGGAGACGTTGCTTTTTCTACGAAACAAAAATCGACGCCTAACTTTGTGCGGCAACATGATGTTCTCGTCGGCTACACAGAAGGTATTTTCTTGTGGATTTGTACTACAAAATCTTTGCCATTCATGTTAGAAGAGGAAACTTAGGATTTTCTTTGTTTTTGACCGGAATCGAAAGAGATGGGGGAACAGAGCTCTGCAGTCTCCTTTCGTCTCCTCTCCTCTCCGGATTTGATCTCTTGTCTCTAGCGCTACGCTCTAAATCTCCTCTCCTCGAATTTGTCTTCTCTGTATCCGACGGCCCTCCAAATCTCTTGCGGATGCACAGTAAACCCTATTCGAGATATTGCTGCGTTTCTCTTCTTTTTCCTTATTCTCTGTTTCTCTCGTCTGCCTCCTCCTCTTCTTTCTCCTTATTTTTCATTTAACCGGCCGACATTAATTGCCGTTAGCCATTCCTCTTCCTCCTCATATTTTTAATCGACTATTTCTTCGTCCTTGAATATCCGGTGGATGTCTTCTTTTCCATTTGGGTGCGCGGAGTTGCAGAGAGAAAAAAACTTAGTGACGTCTGCTGCTGTGGTTGTCGTCACCACACCGCCGCTACCTTTTGTCGCCGTTGTCCACCGTCACTATTCGAAGTCGCCGCCACTATTAATCATTGAACCAAATAAGTAAAATTATTTCTTTTTATCTGCAAGCGAAACTATTCCCTCTCTTGACATCAACATTCATTTTTTCTTATTAAAGTTAAAATATGGTTATTAGTCGCTGAGATTATTGTGTGGAAAATGATTATTTTGGATGGGAATTGAAATAGTAGAAAAACAGAGCTTCGTGCTCTACTGCGCGGTCAGCCATTTGCACAGTAAAGAATGAATTGGAAATTGGGTGTTGCTGAAATTGGGGATTGATAATTTGTAGAATTATGTTGGAATTTCTATTGATTTGCATATTTAAAGGTGAAGGTTGAGATTTCCTTTGCCCTAATGAGATTCGGACGAAATGTGACCTGGGGCCCTGCGCTTTGTTTTGTTTGCAAAATGCGGTGATGGTGGGGGTGGGTAAGTTTGTTAAGTAAATATTCAATAAAGAAATCGAAAAACTATATACAAATGCAAAGAGTCATTACCATAAATAGATTGGAGATTGACTCTTTATCTGAAAAACATTGGTTCATTTTTTTTTATTTCTTTATTTGTTTTAGTTTTCAACCCTTTTCTTTGTTTTTTCTAAGTTTTAAATCTAGAGTTTAATGCAGATGTTGCGGTGGTAGATTATGTTCGCTTCCACTTTTGAATGCTATGCCTGTTATAACTTTGTTAGGGTGCTGCCATCCTCTTGAAATGATTTTGTTCTTGTACAGTTGCAGAGGCGTGGAGCTCTTTCTTTCTGGCCATTGAAGAAGTGAAATTCCCAGCACAGAGATACACAGTGGTTTTGGTATTGCAGATTCAGCGGCTCATTGTTTTGTTATTACTAAACAATGAAGAGATATTCTTCTAATGAATGTGCTGAATAAAAGTGGAAATGCTGTTTGTATGCATTTCGAATAGTTTCCAAACTTTTTTACTGTTTTCAATTGTTTCAAAAACTCTGCTAATGACTCCTAAGAGAGAATAGAGGATGGCTGATGCTGTCGTTATTGTCACTACACCGACGCTTTTTCTTCTCAGTGTTATCTTCAGAGAGAGAATTCTAGCATTATCTTCAGAGGTGAGCGGTTTTGTGATAGATAATAATAGAAATGGCTACTGTACACCAAGCTCTGTCGCGGATAAAAGCCCAAATTTCCCATCTATGATTAAACAACCTATTTGCCTAGATAATCTTACAGCCTTTAGTACCTTCATTTGCTCTGTTAGGAAGGAAGATCATATTCAGAACATTAGTAAGAATATACTGTGTTTGAATGTTGTTGAAATCATCAAGTTTAAAAGATGTGATGTGTTAAAGACAACCGAACACAATAGAAATAGCTGCCTATATTCAGTGATAATTTTTTTTTATTTTTTTATTTATTTTAAAATA
>JAODPA010067880.1:0-10409 GCA_025585075.1 Nepenthes mirabilis | reverse complement strand
GGTGAAAATGATATCTCCATGGCTGAAGGATGGGTAAGGGATGGCCTCAGAAGACCGGACGGGAAGGGCTGGCCGGCCGGCCGGCGGGCAGAAGAAGCCGGAAGTGTGTCGGTAGGGGTAAGATGGGTAAAACCAATAATTAATATGCCCCCATAAATGGTGATAAATAATTAATATGCATTAGATACACCTCCATAAAAAGTACGGAAAAAAACAGAAATCTTCACAAGCAATTGCCAGATCTTTTGGCTTCATCTTCCCTAAGATGAAGAGACATGTTTGAAAATTTCCTTTTCATTTTTTGCAAAGATTTCATCTGATGAGATGAGAAGATATGTGCATTATCTGCTTTTTGGATCCTTAATTATTCAAGAAATGTCATTGTCGTCGCCAAGGGTTGAAATGGAGAAGGGGGCGATCGCCACGTTGAAGGTTTTCGATCCGACATTATCGATATGCTTCATTTCAAAATCACCCTCCTGCAACCATACAAAACAAATGCGTTAAGATTAGCCCATTAAATGAGCCGAGTTATGGTTCTTCTATTTTTTAAGCTCCATGGTACACTCAATAGTGACGATTTCATCTTAAACAACTTAGACGGCTAGGATTATTATGACATATCATTATTTCACCTTTTCTTCATCTAGGTTCTTCATTTAGCTTAGACGGCTAGGTTCTGCTATAACTGATAAATGAATACCATGTCACCTGAGTCAAGTAATGAACAACAAACGAGAACAAGCCTCACGTAAACTATGCTCAATCCTTGCTTTTTCTTCCTAGTTAACTCGCTTGATTACCAAGAAAAGCATAATTTTCCAAGAGAATTAAATCTTTGAAATGAACGAGCAAGCAAAAAAAGAAGCAAAATGATAGCACACCATTCTTCCATTTGGGGTGCTTAACGGGCATGCAGATGAGTACTCAAAACCAGTTCTTGGAAGTATAACTGGCTGCTCGCCAATGACTCCAATCCCCCTGAAACAAATATAACATGCAATCAAAACCAATGAGGTGTGAAATTAAATTTGCAAATGATTTCCTGTGAAAGTGGAACTCAAGAACTTCTAAAAGAAAATCTCACCAAACATTCTCGGTTTTTCCATTAGCATCAGTTATGATCCAATGCCGCCTCAAAAGTTGTACTGGGCGGTTTGAATTATTAGTTATCCTAATCCGATACGCGAAAAAATACTGGCCTTTTGAGGGCTGGCTTCGTCCCTCAATGAACACACTCCTAACTTGAACTCGGATACCCTGAGAAGGGAGAAAATTAGGTTTTACTTGCTCTACAATTCACAACACTCACTAGCCTTAGTGCATAGCATGGATGAATATATAGGTAATGGTGCTGTTATATCAGTATCTAAAATATCAGATAATATGTATTGATATTTGAAGAAAAAAATTCTTAAAATTATAAGCTGGATGGGTCATATCGATCGTTGTATTGGCCAAATATCGGATATATCATTCAATATGTTATTAATACGAAAAATTTCACAATATTGTCGTAATATTGAAAAATATCGATATCGTGTAATATTTATAACATTGGCCAATATTTACATCCATTCCACTATATAGTTTTTACAAGAAAACAAGCATGATGGATGATATAATCCCTTGTATAATGGAAAATCTTAAGTTAATAGAATTGATAGATATAAAATCTAATGAGAAACCTTAACGCAACAAAAGATCTATCATCGTAAAATCTGACGGTTGCAGGTCTGAATCATAGATAGGGCTTATTGCATGAAATACATGATAAGATTATGTATAACAAACTAAAAGTGATCAAACCATTTTCTGAACCCTGTACATAGCAGGAGATTCATGCATTGAGCTATTCTATAGCTTTCAAAATTGATTTAGGCCATATATGAGAAACTTTTATATGAATACACACACAATCTCTAACGTAGTATTCTCAAATAAAAACTGAGTAACGTATAAAGAAAAGGGACAAATGTAAAAACCACAGTCACATAATTTCAAGAGGTGATGTAAGTGTAAGAAGATACTAAAGACAACATGGATAGGTTGAAGTATTGTTGACATACCAATGTTGTAGCATCGCTCGTACATTTTAAAAGAGCGTGTGGGGAAATCTCCTTAAGTTCATTCCTGTACCTAGCTGCATCCTGGAAAGAGATAAAAAAACTAGAATTTTCATTAACAGAGTAACACCAGTTTCAGGACATTATAGTTATGAAATTGCTCCTTTTACAATCAAACATAAAGCTTAAAATCCACAAGAGATGCATAAAGAGTTCTGTCAATGTGGGCCATGATATGCATCCTGAAAGATGTCACAAAAACAGAAGACTAAGGCAAGCATGATAAATTAATGAAATTAGCTAGGGGGTTTTGCACGTGAAGAAATGCAAATGTGAACTCCAATAGCATTAGTCCAACTGTCCACTTAAAAATTACAATAAATTTCATCTAGAAGGGAAAGGGCACACAATTTCAAGGGAAATTTAGAATTTTCGATGACCTCCAAGTATATCACCGATGATTTTTGGCAATAAAAAGTCTTCTAGCTTTACATTTCCAGTTCATCTTCTGACACGGTGGAGCACATATAGCCTCAACCCACAAAACTTAAGATGAGGACTTCTGACAGGAGACAGATTGCATAACAAATGCAGAAAGGAGTTCCAAGGATGGTAAATGCAACAGGATGATTGGACCATTCCAAAAGGCTGCTGTTGAAATTTTCAATATGCACGCCTTATTTTTCAAGCTCCCAAGCTCAGCTGAAAAGCCTTTAAATCCAGCCCCAGAAGAGTTGAAGGGAGGCTTCAGTTCTGGGTTAACACCCCATCTCCCCCCAGGGTTGAGCTTTAGCTCCTTTGATAAATGAGTTCCAACACATATGTAAGTGATCCTTTAATAAAAGTATCAGAGTTGATGATCTTCTATTGGTAATTAAACCCCAACATTTAAATGAGTGAGTCCCTAAGAGACTGTCTAAAGGTAAAGTGAATTCCTTTGTTGAGTGAGTGATTCCCCAAATACTATCACTTGTATAATCAAAGGTTATTCAATCTTTTATTTTCTATTATTATTATTATTTCTTGTTTTTCAAATTTATAGTAGTTCCTTCTGCATTTTGTACTGCATCATCTTCTCATCTTTATCAACTTTGGGACTAAATTTTGTTAAAAATCTTCTTTGCCTCAAAACGACGCAAATGTTTGAAAGGCCAAGTAAAAGCCTCCCAGTCAATCTTATAGTCCCTTTGGCATAATAGAGAACATGGGAAGGGTCAAACGCCTATATTAAGGAGAAGTTTTACTTGGTTTGGATTCGTGGCTCAACATCTGGCAAAATAGAGAATTTGGAAAATTCAGCAGGAACAAATTTCCCATAATCTAAATTTAAATACAAACATAGGAATCAATGAAACATTTATTTTGATTGGCATGATAATTAAAATTGCAAAATGATAGATAAAAGACTTGGAAAATATCCATTCACAGGGGAGTTAAATGCAGCTCCAAAAATATGCCTACTGCCATTAACAATAGCACTTTGATGTTGAATCAAAAGCAGCATTCAAGGGCCTTTTTAGAATACACAAACAGTTTTAGTCAAGAAAAGGAGCATTGGTGCAGCGATATAGTTGATATAACTTAACTTGATGATCATGGGTTTAAACCGTGGAAAAGGCCGCTTACTTATAATGCAAGGCAAGACTGCATATAGTGGAAGCAAAGTGGTTCGTCCTTACCCCACATATGGCAGGAGTTTCATGCATTGGACAACCACATATAACTAATATCGGTTAAGTTGCTCCTCTAACGTATCGATAGGGAAAGAAAAAGTGATCAAGCATTAATTAATTCCTTTACAAGATTAACGGGGATTTTGGTCAGGGAGATATAGCAATAGTACTTCAAGACCCATTACATGTCCAAGGATTTTTGTTCTTCTTCATATCGGTTATTTTGGCACAAATTTTTTGGCAACCTGCATAATCAGGAAATTGTTTATATCTATAAAGAGCTAACCTCTGGAAACACGATTTGATTCTCTAAACCTTAACATAGAAATTAAATGAGGTATAAACTATTTCTTTATTCTAAAACAATAAGTCAACATGTTATCAATAAAAATAGATGCTACATTAGAAAGAGAAGCAACAATCCTTGCATTACAACCTACAAAACTTAGCATAATTCAAAATGTAATAGGTGTGGGTTATGGAAATGAAGTTTGAACTCACAATGTCATGCAGTTCTCATAATTAAGAAACAATTATTTTGAATAATGGCTATATCCTACTGCAGCTACTTTGGCAAATAATATTATAAATAATTACTCTATCCTATTCATCACAAGAGCGCAGCATCTATGTAGTCACAAAAAGCTACAATTGCAAAGGCAGCATAGTTTAATTGGTTCTAACTCCAGGGTCCCTAATATTAGACAAATGTACAATTTGAATGCTTATTACTGAGTAGCCAATAGGAAATTTAAAAAGTCAGAGATAAAAATGATGTTGTTGGGAATACCTCAAATCTCTCATCAGCAATTGCCTCTTTCAGCAATCGCCTCAAACGTAAAACTGGCTCTTCTTCCTCAAATGACCTCAATGAATCACGTATTCTGGCAGCTTCCTTGTAGTCCTACAAGAAACTGATNGATATATATCCGTATTGATAATATATCAGCCAATACAATATTATCTTTTTTTCTTTCCAATATATCTAATAACAATACATTATCCAATATGTATAATACTAAAATGACAGTAACCAATACCAATATGACCATGATCTATAAAAGAAAATCCATATACTATGATGTATGGGACTTCAGAGTCAAGTACTGATGTCTGGCATGTAAAATTATACACTTAAATATCAACCCAAATGCTTGAAATTCATCCAAAACATATTGCCAAATCCTGTGATAGCTTTTTATCCAACAGGAATTGTACACGATATGATTTAAGCAAATAGATTGTCCCAAACCAGTCACATAGGTATAGGAACGGTCTTGTGTATGAGGCTCGTCATATTACAGGCTTTGGGCAAGGTAAAGATGTATGCAGCCTTTGAGCAGAATTGTTTCAATTGTTTAAACCTGCACCCACCAAGTGACAATGGAACAACTTAATTAAGCATGGTGCCCGAAAAATGAATTCCACTTTTACCTATTGCAGAATAAGAAATCCAGCAATTCACTTTCTGTTTTTTGAGCATAATAAAACTAATTTTAAGATTTTTAAATCAGAATTATCTGTAGGGCTTTTTTTGAGGGCTTGGGATTTGGAATGTAAGAATTGCTGAGTTTGGTTACTCCTTTGTGGGTAACTCAACAAACGAGTTTATTTGAGAATCTCATGAGAGAAAATTCAGAGTGAATTTTCAAAGAGGAAATTCGGACTGGATTTCCAGAGAGCAAAGGTTTGCGGCAATTGTGGCCGGGCAACAAAGTGGCCGGACAACAAGTTGACCGGTTGAGGAGCAAAATAGCCGGTCAACATATAGTTAACCGGCTAAGTGAAGACACTCAGGTTGGGAAAAAATGACAGGTTGTGTCATTTTGACGGTTGTGTAGGTTTTGCCAGGTTTGGCCATTTTGCCAGGTTGGGGCAAAATGGCCGGTGGCGTAGGATTTGCCGATTGTGGATTCCAGGTTGACCGGCAAAATGGCAGGCGCGCAGCAAAATGGCCGATCAACCCGTTGACCGGCCAAAGAGGCAAAGTGGCCGGTTAATGAAGGCATACGGAATTTACCGGTTGGTATTACCGGTATGGAAACGCCCGAGGACATGGGTTGTGCACAGTAACAACCGAGGACATGGGATAATGTCCAAGGTCGTTGTCATTACTTGGAGACATCAAGGAACGTCTGAGAACTCTGTGATGGCCAATGACAGATAGTGACCGATGGTCCGCGGACTTAAGCATAACAAGGACTGAGGATATCATGGAAAGTTGGCAGCTGACGTTGCGGACAGTTAGCTTTGCAGAGCACATAGCTAACATGTAGTACATGCGCCGTCTGTGCAGACGGTAGGTTGCAGAGTTAATAGGCAAAGTTGGTAGCAGGTCACAGAGCCGATGGCAGGCGCTTGTCCACACGAAACCTGCCTATTGGTAGATGGTCTCCAGGCAGGATTAGTATATATACACATGCTGGGCATGTGGTAAAAAGGCACAACGGTGTAACAACTGAGACGGTGAAGTAACAGCGGTAAAGTCCAGGAAAGTGAAAAAGAATAGAGAGAGGAGTGCACCACTAGTGAGAGGAAGAAGAAAAGAAAATCAGAGAGTGAGGAGAAGGAGAGTTTCCTTATTTACTCTGGAGAGATTTTTCTTAGTCTGTCTTGAGTGTGTAAGGGATACTCTATCTCAGGGATTTTTGTAACCAATTTTTACATAGTGAACTTGTTGTGGACTAGATGTCCCGTGATTTTTTCCTTCGATTTGTAAAGGATTTCCACGTAAAACTTATGTGTTCCTCCTCTTTCTCCTTGTGTGTACTTGTGTGCATTCCTGTCCGACAGACCTTTTTCCCAAACCAATGGTATCGATACAGGTTGTGAATCGTAAGTTGGATGGCGTTATCGTCGAGGAATGTGCCGTTCAGTGTGGAGCAGTTCAATGGGCAAAATAATTTCATCATTTGGCAGGAAAGGGTGAGAAATATTTTAACCCGAGAAGGTATGGTAAAAGCTCTTCGGAAAAAGGAAAGAGAAGCCAAAGAATATGATGGAGTAGTGGCAAGACAGGAAGGATCTTGCAAATTGCACGATCAAATTGTGTTTTGCAAATAATACTCTCCAGGGGATCATGGGCTTGCCAGATCAAGCGGAGGTCTGGGAGAAGCTTGAGAGTCGGTATAAATCCAAGTCTTTGACAACTATGCTACATGTGAAGAGACAGTTCTATGACTTGCAGTTGTCGGAAAGTGAGAGCTTTGAGAAGTACTTGAACGAGCTTAACCGGATCGTGACCCAAATGTCAGCCCTTAATAAGGAGATCAATGAGGAAGATAAAGCGTTGATATTGCTGGCATCCTTGCCGACCTTGTACGATCATATTGTCACAACGCTACTATTCGGGAAGGACATGCTGAAATTAGACAATATCATAACTTCCCTACTTATGAATGAGTCAAGGTGGAGGGAAAGCGGTGAGGCCTCAAACTCTCAGCCAAGTATGCTTGTGGCGACTAGCAATTGGGAACGAGAAAAATCGAGGGAACGAGGCGGAGCTGGCAAAACGGAGATGAGCAACAGTCGGAGCAAGTTTCAAGAGAGGAATTGCTTCCTCTACAGCAATAAAGGCGACATAAAACGAGACTGCCCACAAAAAAAGCAGGAGAAGTAGGGCAGAAGTGATTGTCAGGAGAAAAGGGATCAAGCTAATGATTGGGAGAGTCTCGCTTTCTATAGAAACCTCCTAGTTGTCCACATAGGAAAAGCATGGAGCCTGCTATGCCAGGAGACGAGTAGGATGATGGACAATGGGGCCTCACGCAATGTGACACTGAAGAAGTCCCACTTCACGAATTATACACCAGTTGGTCACAGGGTGTTAAAGATGGGTAACGGTGGCTTGTCAAGGGTTGCTGGCATCGGGAATGTTTGCTTGAGGATAAGCAATGGAAATAAGCTCGTGCTGAAGGGCGTGCGACATACCCCAGATTTAAGGTTGAATGTGATTTCAATCGGAAAGTTTAATGAAAAAGACTTCAAGACGACGTTTGGTGACGGTCAGTGGAAACTCACCAAAGGCGCCTCAGTTATGGCAAGCGAAAATAGGAGATTAGGACAGTACCTGATGAAAGTCAGTGTTGCCAAAGAAAATACTAAGGTGACCAAATGAGGCATTGGTCAAGGTAGCAAGAGGAGGTTTCCAAGGTGGAGTATAAGGGAGAATGATACGACTGCGATGGAGCTGAACGGGAGTGAGATTACTCCATGTTCAGTGGTGCAGAGGAATGTGTCATTCAGGCTTGCGGAGGTTAACGCCGGAGTCCCAATTGAGAGAAAGCTGCCGAAAGGCAAACAATCACCAGGAAAAAGCGAAGGTTTCCCCCACAAGGTCGTGAGAGGAAGTTCGTTGGGTTTAGTCACTCTCTTGTGGATAACTCAACAAACGGGTTTGTCATCTGAGGATTTCAGGAGAGAAAATTCGGAGTGGATTTTCGGAGAAGAAATCCAGAGTGGATTTTAGGAGAGCAAAGGTTTACGACAATTGTGGCTGGGAAATAGAGTGGTCGGTCAACTCGAGCAAAATGGAGCAAAATGGCTAGTCACCTTGTAGTTGACCGGCTAAGTGAAGACACTTAGGTTGGGGCAAAATGACAGGCTGTGTCATTTTGCCCGATTGCGCAGGTTTTGTCCGGTTTGGCCATTTTGCCAGGTTAGGGCAAAATGGCTGGGGACGCAGGATTTGCTGGTCTAGATTCCGATCAACAAATTGATTGGCCAAGGAGGCAAATTGCAGGAGTGCAGTAAAATGGCCGGTTAACAGGTTGACCGGCCAAGGAGACAAAGTGGCCGGTTGATAAAGGCGCACGGAATTTACCGGTTGGTATTACTAATATGGAAATGCCCGAGGACATGGGTTGTGCACAATAACGACCGAGGATATGGGATAATGTCCGAGGTTGTTGTCATTGCCTAAAGATATCAGGGAACGTCCGAGGACTCTATGATGGCCAAGGACAGATAATAACTGATGGTCCACGGACTTGAGCGCAGCAGGGACCGAGGACATTATGGAAAGCTGGCAGTTGACGTTCCGGATAGTTGGCTTTGTAGAGGAAATAGCTGACATGCAGTACATGCGCCGTCTATGCAAGCAGCAGGTTACAGAGTTAGTGGGCAAAGTTAGTGGTAGGTTGCAAAGCTGGTAGCAAATATTTGTCCACACGCAACTTACCTATTGGTAGATGGTCTCCAAGCAGGATCACTATATATACGCATACTGGGCATGCGGTGAATAGACACAAGGGTATAACAATTGTGGCAGTGAAGCCACAGCGGTGAAGTCCAGGATAGTGTGAAAAAGAATAGAGAGAGGAGTGCATCACCGGTGAGAGGAAGAAAAGAACAAAAAAAAAAAAACAGAGAGTGAGAAAAAGGAGAGTTTTCTTATTTACTCTGAAGAGGTTTTTCTTACTTTGTCTCGAGTGTACGGGGGATATTCTATCTCAGGGTTTTTATAACTAATTTTTACATGGTGGATTTATTGTGGATTAAGTATCCTGTGATTTTTCCCTTCAATTAGTGAAAGATTTTCATATAAAACTTGTATGTTCCTCCTTTTTCTCCCTATGTGTGTTTGTGTGCATTCCTGTCCAACTGGCCCTTTTCCCCAACAAGAACCAAATCCCTAAATTGTCATGATTCAATTATCCAAGAAACAAACAAATAAGCTTTTGAGCTTCAAATTAATGCGAAAACGAAAGAAGGAGCTAAAGCAACTCACATTTAGATTAAATCCCCATAAATCCAGAAACTAAATCATTCAGCCAGCCTTTTTTGGAAGGCACATATGTTTGATTGGAAAACAAATTTGTGGCATATTTCCTCCAATATTATGAAAGAACCTGATTATTATTGGTATTATTACGTGAAATTTCAGCAGTTTCTCCTCAAAGAAAAAAGGGATATAAACAACTAGTTGTGTATAATTCGCTAGAAAGGAAAAATTATAAATGTGAGAGAGAGAGAGAGAGAGAGATTCAAAGGAACAAACATAGACCTCGGATTTCGCAGCAACCTCCATTTGATGTTTCAACAAAGCATAAGTCTGGCTACGAGAGAGAAACGACGATCCCGAAGTAGAAATCGGGCTCGAGCTCGGACTCGGACTCTCTCCCCCATTTCTCTGCGAAGAAGAACACGCAACAATTCTGCACCTCCTTAAACCATCTCCCCCGACAACAGATAACCCATAACTCTTTGGGCCCGACCCATTTCCTATCGCTCCGACATTGAAATCTGTAAACAATTTGGGGCTGAAAGAATGCATCTCTATCTCACTATTCACAGATCCCCCCTTTCTTTCTCTCCTCCTGTTGAGAAACTTTACGAAATTTCAGCCGTTTTCCCAATGAATGGACAATAACAGTTCGAACATTGCCTACTGTTGTTGCCGTTTTCTTCGATCGTTTACCACCGGATATGCCATTATCGGTTTCCAAATGTGAAACTACTCTGACAAACCCTGAGATGGGCGTGGAAATTGGCGTGACATGGATGGATTCTGGTCAATTGAAATAAAAATTAATTGGATTTTTTTGTTTTGGATAAATAGAAATTGAATTCTTTGATTTAGACTCTGCAACTGCTTTGTATTTGAGCCACAAAGGAAGGTATTGAGATATTTGATGGTTGTGGAATAGAGACTGCCACACGGCGGTTTGGG
>JAODPA010067879.1:0-10409 GCA_025585075.1 Nepenthes mirabilis | reverse complement strand
CGTATTGTGACGGACCGGTCTTATTCCACACATAAAGCCACCGTCAAGCCTAAAAACTTGCCTTAATAAAATGATTTAATAAATAATAAATATTAATTAGGTGGACATAAAAATTTTACTTGTCTTTTATATGAATAAACACAGGATTGCTTGATGTCGAACTACATGAGCTGGCCTTCCGATTTAACTTCAAACCAGGCCGGCCAACACTAAGGTTAGACGGACCTGAAAGCCTGAGATGCTTACTAGACTTTTCAATTTTAATATCTAAAAAGTAATCACGGAAACGTGCTAACATCCATAGATTCTTAAATAGCGAAATCTTTTTACAAGTCATTTCAAAACATAAAAATAAAAATAAATTAAGCTCTTTATTGATCAGTTTCGGCCAGCTATGCCATCAAGCTACATCATATGCTTCTACTTAACTTCGTCATCCATAAGCCTCCCATCATCTAAAAAGTGGCAAGAATGAGCTACAAAACCCAACAAGATACTCACATGCAGAAAACTAAAACATACATATAATCGGATCAAAATAGAGTTTCATAATATAACTTAGCATACGAAAATCATCATATCATTTCTTCTTTATTTATGATTCTTATTATCTTATCTTCGGAAAATCCATAAAGCCATTTGAAATTCTTATCATTTTTAGGGATCAGACGGGAGCGGACAACATCGAAGAAGGGTTGTGTGTAAACCCACAACCTAAGGCCGCATCCTCTCATTATGCTCCCCGAGGTAGGAGCTAATGCCTTTAACCCGACATACGGGGTCGTAGTCCAAAAGGCTTATGCCACCAAAAGTCTCCCCCCGTGGCCTAGGAGGCAGTCCTCAAGTGTCACTCTAATATCCTCTATCCATCTTTAACAGCAAGTTTAATGGAAACTTGATTCTTAGTTCATATATTTTGATGGCCATCTGTCATAGTTCGAAAGTCAAAAGTCGTAGAGTTCTACTTACTGCCCGGATTACATACATTTTCATTGTTCTGATAAAAAGGCCGGAGTTCCTTTTTCTAAAAGAAAGCTAGAGTTCTTTTCAAACGGCCGTAGTTCTTTTCTAAAAGATGGAGTTCAAAAGCCGGAGCTCTTTTTCAACGAAAGCTGCAGTTTAGAAGCCGGAGTTCTAATTCTATTAAAAACTGAAGCTCAAATAGCCAGAATTCTTTAAAATTCGGAGTTCTAAAAACCGGAGTTCATTTCCATTTAAAGTTCGAAGTTCTAAAAGCTAGAGTTCTTTAAAATCCAGAGCTCTAAAAGTTGGAGTTCCTAATCATTCAAAATTCGAAGCTCTTTTTTTTAAAAGTTAGAAGTTTTTTCTTTAAACATGCAATTATCAGAGTTCATATAGGTTGACAATTAATCATATACTTCAAACAGAATAAAATCTAAAACCATGAATATCAAGATTTTTTTTAAAGATGCAATTAAGAACGATAAATCACAAGAACAGAATAAACATCATACATACATAATTTCATAAGAATATCATATATACTCGCGTAGCAAACATGCATAATCAAGAACTTTAAAAACAGGGGTGAGTATTCTTGCCTAGATTTCTTCTACTTTGCCTTGAACTTTTGGCCTTCATTTACCAGAAACTCTATTGCGTGCCTCTTTCTCACTTTTCTAGTTCTTATTTATAGGTCTTGGGTCTGGCGACCGTTATTAATGATTGGCAATACAGGGGGAATGTTTCTTATTTATGGCTCCACATTTTTCAAGGAGTTCCCTTATTAATTAGATTATTTATGATTTTACATTCCCAAGGAGTTCACTAATTCCTGGTTAATTGAACTTAACAGGATTTAGATTTCTCATTTAAACACATTATGGTCAACTATCGGGTGTTGACCGGATTACTCCTTCTTCACGACTTTCAGTCAACACTTGTTGACTGGATCACTTAACTGGTTTCACACTTTCCTTCAATATCATCAACAACTTTGGCTTTCTTCCTCTTGAACCCCAAGTCTACTTCGGCCTCACCAACACACAACGCCACTCCGGCCTTCAAGGCCACTTTGGCCTTACATCATACAATGCACTCCGGCCTTCGAATTTATGGAAAATTCCGATTTTCAAAACATGCCCAAGGCCTATTTAGATTTTCTTTCTTAAAGTGGCTGGTCTTGATTCTCAAGGATGAGGCCGGACTTGTTTTGCACTAAGGGATAGCCAAACTTCTTTGACACTAAGGGAAAACGAAACTTCTTTCCATCATGCAAGGGCTAAACTTGATTTCATCTTAAGGCCGATTCACTTTTCTTAGTATATTTTTCGATCAACTGGCGTTGACCAGATTATATTGACTCGATAACTGAAATTTTCTACGTTTTAGAATCTGGGCCGTTACAATCTCCCCCACTTATAGAAATTTTGTTCTCGAAATTTTAAATAAAATTACTAACATCAAGAAAACAAATCAGGGTATTTGTTCCGAATCTCTTCCTCTCGTTCCCAAGTTGCTCCTTCGGGTGAGTGATTTTTTCAGAGTACCTTTATTAATAAGATTGATTTGGTGTATAGTCTCTGCTCTCTTCGGCCCAAGATTTGTATTGGCTCCTTTACGTAGGACAAGTCCTTGTCAATTGACAAAGGCTCAAACTCAATTACATGAGTAGGATCATGGATATACTTCCGAAACATTGATACATAAAACATGTCATGTACTTCGGTCAAGTTTGGAGGTAGTGCAAATCTGTAGGCTACTTCTCCGATGCTTTCTATAATCTCAAAAGGGCCAATAAATCGTGGCTTCATCTTTTCTGTTACCCCGAATCTGTAAGTCCCCTTGGATGGCAACACCTTTAGGAATATAAAATTGCCTTCTTCAAACTCTAAAGCAGATCTCCTCCGGTCTGCATAGCTCTTTTGTCTGCTTCGGGCTATTCTAAGATTCTCATGCACTAATTTTATCTTTTTCGCTGTCTCTTTAACAATATCCGGACCCAAAATCCTTTTATCTCCGTACTCCTTCCAGTGAATTGGTGATCTACATCTCCTTTCATACAAGGCCTCAAAAGGAGCCATGCCTATGCTAGCCTGATAACTATTATTATAAGCGAATTTTGCTAAGGTTAAGAAATTATCCCAAGTCCCTTTTATCTCTAAGACCGAGGCCCTTAATATATCCTTGAGTATCTGGATAGTTCGCTTTGACTGGCCGTCAGTTTGCTGATGAAAAGTGGTACTAAATTTTAATTTGATCCCCAATTCTTTATGTAGGCTTTTCCAGAACCATGAAACAAAGCGAGGGTCTCTATCTGATATAATAGAGCCAGGCACACTATGAACCCTAACAACCTCGTTTACATACAATTAGGCTAATTTATCACGGGAGTATGTCGTCCGGATTGCCAGCAAATGGGATGACTTTGTTAGCCGGTCAACAATAACCCAAATAGCATCATGTTTCCTTAGCATCCTTGGCAGTCCGGTCACAAAGTCCATGGCAATATCTTTCCATTTTCAGCCTGAAAATGGCATCGGTTGTAATAACCCAGACGACTGCTTTCTTTCGGCCTTTACTTGTTGGCATACAAAGCACTTTTCTACGTAAGCTGTTATATCCCTCTTCACATTCCTCCACCAAAATGTTTTCTTAAAATCCTGGTACATCTTATTGGCTCCTGGGTGGATCGAATACCGGGATCGATGGGCTTAAAAATTCTCATTTAATTCTTTGTTGTCCGGCACACATAACCGATTCTTAAACTTTAATGCTCCATCCGACTTAACATGAAAATCACTTCGGAAATCTTTGTCCAGCTCACTTACGATTTTTACAAGGAAAAAATTATTCACCTGACCTCCCTTCACCTCATTTATCACCTCTAGCTGGACTTGAAGGTACGCTAAAATCATCCGCTTTCCTTGCACATATCGCTGGATATCATAGTACATGAAACAGTTCAGCATCTCCATTTGCTTGACTTGCATTCTAGCCAAAATACCAGGTTACCGACTTAGTGCATCGGCGACTACGTTGGCCTTATCTGGTTCGTACCAGATTTCATAGTCATAATCCTTCAGGAATTCAATCCACCTTCTCTGCCTCATGTTCAGTTTCTTTTGAGAGAATAAATACTTTAAACTCTTATGATCGGAATAGACCAAGAATCCCTCACCAATAGGTAATGCATCCAGATTTTCAATGCAAATAATACTGCGGCTAATTCTAGATCGTGAGTTGGGTAATTTCTTTCATGATCCTTCAACTGTCACGACCTATAGGCAATTACCCTTCTGTGTTGTATTAAAACACAGCCCAACCCAATCTTTGAGGCATCACAATAAACAATCAGTCCTCCTGATCCATTTGGAATGGTCAGGACCGGAGCGAAAGTTAACCGGTCTTTAAGTGCCTGAAAACTCTCTTCACAATCATTGGTCCCCTCAAACTTAGCATTCTTCCTTGTTAGTTGCATGAGTGGTAAGGCGATTTGGGAGAAGTTTTCCACAAACCGTCTGTAATATCCGGCTAAGCCTATGAAGCTCCGTACTTCGGTCACAGAGGTTGGCCGGTTCCACTTTACCACTATTTTCACTTTCTTAGGGTCGACGAAAATCCCTTCTTTGGAGATGAGGTGTCCAAGGAATCCCACGTTTTCTAACCAAAATTTACACTTTTTTAATTTGACGAACAACTGGTGTTCCCTAAGGATCAGGAGTATAGTCCGTAAATGCTCATCATGTTCATCATAGCTTTTCGAATACACAAGGATGCCGTCAATAAAAATGATCACAAACTTATCCAGGTATGGTTAAAAAATTCGGTTCATCAAGTCCATAAATACGGCTGGAGCGTTAGTTAACCCAAAAGGCATCACCACAAACTCACAGTGCTCATATCTAGTCCGGAATGCAGTCTTTGCTATATCACCCCTTTTGATCTGAAGCTGATGATATCCGGATCTAAGAATTATTTTTGAGAATACACAAGCTCCTTGTAACTGATCAAGGAGGTCATCAATCCTTGGCAAATGATATTTCTTCTTGGTGGTAATTTTGTTCAGTTCACGATAATCCGCACATAACCTCAAGGTTTCGTCCTTCTTTCTTAGAAACAGAACCGATGCTCCCTATGACAACACACTCGGCCGAATGAAACCCTTATCTAACAATTCCTGTAGTTGCTGTTTCAACTCTTTAAGTTCACCCGGCGCCATCTTATATGGCGCTTTGGATATTGGTGCTGATCCTAGTACCAATTCTATCCCAAATTCTAACTCTCGTTTGGGTGGCAGCCCAGGTAAATCATAAGAGAATATGTTTTCGAATTCCCGTACCACAGGAATCTCTTTTGTCAGAAATTCTTGACCTTTAGTAGTCACACTAGCGAAGGCTAGGAAAGCTTGGCATCCATCACCAATCAAGTGTCTGGCATGAAGGGCCGAAATGAAGCAAGATGCTTCTTTACGCTGAACTCCTTGAATATAGAAAGGCTTATTTTCAGAGATGGTGAACTCTACTCTTTTTCGGAAACAATCAATTCTAGCATGATACCTTGCTAACCAATCCATTTTCAAGATCGCATCGAAGTCCTTCATTTCTAGTAGAACTAGGTTAACAGGCATCACGCATCCATTTGATTCTATCGGATAGTCCGAATATACCACATTTAAAATTACAGATGACCCTGTGGGTGAGGCGACCATCAATAGGCAGCCAAGAATTTGAGAGAGGGTCGTAAGATATTTTATAAATTCATGGAAGACAAATGAGTGGGTGGATCTGGAGTCAAAGAGCACATGACTAGAAGTGCCACAAATAGAAAGTGTACCTTCCACTACCTTCGTAGAGGTTTCGGCCTCTATTGTAGACATGGCAAACACCTTAGCTCGAATAGGAGACTTAAATCTTGGGACTTATTTGGCAAATGGACAATCTCTGATCATATGTTTAGCCTGGCCACAGTTATAATAGGCCCCCAGCTTCTTATAGCATGGTTTCCCTTCGTGTGATTTTTCGCAATGATCACATGCTTTACTAGCCGGAGTTCGAAAAATCTGTACAGATTGGCTCTGCTCCCCACTGGACCTCAATGGTCTCGCTTTCTTAGAAGGGCCTCCACTAGCACTGGCCCTTGAAGTCTGACTAAAAGTCTTTTGCCTGAGAAGTGCTCCTCTCTCCAGCTCCTTCTCATAGATGATAGCCCTTTCTAACATGTCTCCATATGTCGCCAACTTTAGAGTTGAAAGGTGACTCCTAATATCGTCTCTTGAACCTTGAAAGAACCTCCTAGCCTTCCTTTCTTGGTCCTCCACCATATAAGGAGTATAATGAGATAGCTCTGTAAACTTTACATTGTACTCAGCCACAGAGCGAGTACCTTGCCTTAAGCGAAGAAAATCATCCTCCTTCTGTCCGTAAAGGTTAGCAAAGAAGTATTTCTCAAAGAATGCTGCTTCAAATATTTCCCAAGTAATATCCCGGTCTGGCACATCAAAAACTCTCTTCTGTATTTCCCAACAGTGGTGGGCCTCACTCGCCAGCTTATGGGTGGCAAATAGAACCACATCTCCAGCAAGGCATTTAATCACCGCGAACACCTTCTTCAGTCGTTGGATCCAGGTGTCAGCCTTCAACGGGTCGAGTTCCCCTGAGAATTCAGGAACTCGCTCATTGGTAAAGCGATCATAGACTGACCTCTCCTGATGAACTGAAATTGGGGTGGTCACTAGAGTTGGTGGAATTGGTGGAGCCAATGCTTCTACGACTTCAGCCATCCTGTCTAGCAGGTTCAAGTATCTTGCCTCCCTATCCGGAGTGTTGTTAATCCATCCGGTTTGCCTTCCTCTATTAGACATGATTTCAGCGATGACCTTGATTTCTGAAAGAACATTTTTGTCAATAAACTAGCCAAGGGTGGCTATCATAATTTACTCCATCCAAAGCATAAGTAAAAACTAACCCCCCTTTTTTCTGTAACTAATCATGTCCTAAGTTTCCGTGTTGATTCAAATTGACCTAAAGCATCTCAATTTTCTCTCTGATACCAACTATGACGGACCGGCCTTATTCCAGGTATAAAGCCGCCGTCAAGCCTAAAAACTTACCTTAAAAAAATGATTTAACAAATATAAATATTAATTAGGTGGACATAAAAAAATGTACGTGTCTTTCATATGAATAAACACAGGATTTCTTGAGGCCGAACTACATGAGCTGGCCTTCTGATTTAACTTCAAACCAGGCCGGCCAACACTAAGGTTAGACGGACCTGAAAGCTTGAGATGCTTATTAGACTTTTCAATTTCAATATCCAAAAAGTAATCACGGAAACATGCTAACATCCATAGATTCTTAAACAGTGAAATCATTTATAAGTCTTCTCAAAACATAAAAAGGAAAATAAATTAAGCTCTTCATTTATCAGCTCCGGCAAGCTATGCCATCTAACTACATCATATGGTTCTACTCAACTTCATCCTTTATAAGCCTCTCGTCATCTGAAAAGTAGCAAGAATGAGTTATAAAGCCCAGCAAGATACTCACATGCAGAAAACTAAAACATACATATAATCGGATCAAAATAGAGTTTCATAACATAACTTAGCATACGAAAATCATCATATCGTTTCTTCTTTATTTCTTATTCTTATTATCTTATCTTCGGAAAATCCATAAAGCCATTCGAAATTCTTATCATCTTTAGGAACCGGACGGGAGCGGACAACATCGAGAAAGGGTTGTGTGTAACCCCACAATCTAAGGCCGTATCCTCTCATTATGCTCCCCGAGGTGGGAGGTAATGCCTTTAACCCGGCATACGAGTCCGTAATCCAAAAGTCTTATGCCACCAAAAGTCTCCCCCCGTGGCCTAGGAGGCAGTCCTCAAGTGTCACTCAATTATCCTTCATCCATCTTTAACAACAAGTTTAATGAAAACTCGGTTCTTAATTCATGTCTTTTAATGGCCATCCGTCATAGTTCAAAAGTCAAAAGTCATAAAGTCCACTTGCTGTCTGGATTGCATACATTTTCGTTGTTCTTATAAAAAGGCCGGAGTTCCTTTTTCTAAAAGAAAACCGGAGTTCTTTTCAAATGGCCGTAGTTATTTTCTAAAAGATGGAGTTCAAAAGCTGGAGCTCTTTTTCAATGAAAGCCGTAGTTCAGAAGCCGAAGTTCTAATTCCATTAAAAATCGAAGCTCAAATAGCTGGAGTTCTTTAAAATTCAGAGTTCTAAAAATCAGAGTTCATTTCCATTTAAAGTCCGAAGTTCTAAAAGTCAGAGTTCTTTAAAATCTGGAACTCTAAAAGCCGGAGTTGTTAATCATTCAAAATCCGAAGCTATTTTTCTTAAAAGTTAGAAGTCTTTTATTTAAACATGCAATTATCAGAGTTCATATAGGTCGACAATTAATCATATGCTTCAAGCAGAATAAAATCTAACACCATGAATATTAGGGTTTCTTTTAGACATGCGATTAAGAACGATAAATTACAAGAATAGAACAAATATTATACATACATAATTTCATGAGAATATCATATATACTCGCGTAGCAAATATGCATAATCATGAACTTTACAAACAGGGGTGAGTATTCTTGCTTGGATTTCTTCTACTTTGCCTTAAACTTTTGGCCTTCATTTACTAAAAACTCTATTGCGTGCCTCTTTCTCACTTTTCTAGTTCTTATTTATAGGTCTTGGGTCTGGCGACCATCATTAATGATTGGCAGTATAGGAAAAATATTTTTTATTTATGGCTCTACATTTCCTAATGAGCTCCCTTATTAATTTCTAGTTAATTAGATCATTTATGGTTTTACATTCCCTAGGAGTTCATTAATTCCTAGTTAACTGAAGTTAACAGGATTCCGATTTCTCATTTAAACACATTCTAGTCAACTATCGGGTGTTGACCGGATTACTCGTTCTTCATGACTTCCAGTCAACACTTGTTGACCTAATCACTTAACTGGTTTCAAACTTTTCTTCAATATCACCATCAACTTTGGCTTTCTACTCCGACCTCACCAACACACAAAGCCACTCCGGCCTTCAAGGCCACTTTTGCCTTACATCATATAATGCACTCCGGCCTTCAAATTTATGGAACAAATTCTGATTTTCAAAACATGCCCAAGGCTAGTTTAGATTTTCTTTCTTAAAGTGGCTGGTCTTAATTCTCAAGGATGGAGTCGGACTTGTTTTGCACTAAGGGATAGCCAAACTTCTTTGACACTAAGGGAAAGCCGAACTTCTTTCTATCATGCAAGGGCCGAACTTGATTTTATCTTAAGGCCGATTCACTTTTCTTAGTGCATTTTCCAATCAATTGGCGTTGACCGGATTATATTGACTCGACAACTGAAACTTTCTACATTTTAGAATCTGGGCCGTTACACATATGCACCCACATACTGCAGCGCACGGTAGCACCACTGTCTCCTTACTACTGACTCACAACACGGTGATGGCGGCAGCACCACCTACTCACTGCCGGCTCGTAACATAGCTCCCTCTGTCACCCCTCACTACATTGCACACCACCTACACAAGCAATTCACACACCCAAGCCATTCATATCACATAGTGATACAGACACACCGCCACACACTCACACAGCGATACACACACACGGCCACACCCATGCACAACAGATTTATATGCATTCCATATTTTCTTACTAAGAAACCCTAATAGTTCACATTACACGACTGTGGCCCTATTTTCCCCCAATTCCTCACTTTGTCACAAATTTGGATCAATTGGCACAAAATCATGACATAAAAGCAATTAATCAACATCAAAGAATGATAAGGGAAGGATTTACTTGTAAAATAACGGGGTTTAATTTCTCTTGCTACCTCCGGGTTACTGGACCCGACTGGAAAATAGAAACAGAGCATGGTTTCCCACGACTGCACCAAAATTAGGGGGTTTAACATGTAAAATCGATACTTTATAGCTCCATTATACAATTTACGAAACCTCAATTTATCATTAATCCCAACATGTCGGTCATTTTCTCATAGAGTCGTGGCTTTGCATTAGGGTATCCCAATTTGTAACCCTCGACTTTCACCGATTTATCACCAAATCAAGTCACGCAGTTAGAGATTAGATATTAACAAGGAAACAAGGATGAAGGAAGAGTTTATATTGCAAGGTAGGAATTTTACTTGTCTCGATTTCATGATTCTTTTCCAATGATAACGGCAGCTCTGCTTCGCTACGGCTCGCATTCTTCCTCTTTGGTTCATCCTCTCCCCTTCTTCTAACCCTACTTTCTCATTATATAATGAAAGGTGGGTCTAGGGTTTTCATAAAGCATCCATGTGAGGGCCAATTCGCTTCCTCCTTCGCCGATGCCCATCCGCGCCTTTCCTCTTTCTCTTCTTTCATTCTTCCCCTACCTTCATTTTCTTTTCTCTCTTTTTTCT
>JAODPA010067878.1:0-10409 GCA_025585075.1 Nepenthes mirabilis | reverse complement strand
CACACACACACACACGTTATTATATATATATACATCTATTTTTCCTTAAATCACAAAAACTGAAAATCGATATTCGGGCGGCCAAATGGGCTCACTTCTTATGCTGGCCCATCAAATCAAAATATTCTCCAAAATTTTTATAATATTTAATTAATTTTTCTCACATCCGAATTACCCAAAATTACCAAAAATAATAAATAATATCAATTTAATCGGATAAAATATTTCAAGATGTTACAACAGTTGGATGGGCCAAGATACTCCACTAGAAAGCTAGGGTCAACCAGTTGTACGATGCATCGGTAAAGGTTGACACCTTCCCATAACCGTACCACCAGCATATCGGAGACCTTATGGGGGTGTATATGAGTAGTCAACTCATTCTCCAGTGATGTCATCTGTCCTGCAAGTTGGTCGATGCACCTCACCACCCGGTTATTCTCTTCTCTCAGTCGGACATTCTCTTCTTTCAGTTTGGCATTCTCATCTTTGAGAATTGATAGCACGGCTTCTCTCAACAGGACGTTCTTGTCTTTTAGTATGGCATTCTCAATGCAAGATCTCGATCCCAGAATATGATAATTATGGAGAAATTAGGTATGTGATAATTATGATTAGACTTAAGAATAAAGAAAAAATTGCTACCAATGCAAAAAGAAGCAAAAATAGGCAAAGGAGGCACGGAGCTTGACCACCGTTTGAGCGTCCACTTGAGCGCAAAAATGCAAAAGTGGCACTCAAGGGTTTCCTGAGGTGGAGCGGGGGTAAGGATGGTTACGAGAAGTGGCACTCGAGGAC
Organism: Nepenthes mirabilis; assembly: GCA_025585075.1. Taxonomy (NCBI): domain Eukaryota; kingdom Viridiplantae; phylum Streptophyta; class Magnoliopsida; order Caryophyllales; family Nepenthaceae; genus Nepenthes; species Nepenthes mirabilis. The sequence continues at coordinate 9,611 of JAODPA010067878.1, read as the reverse complement.
CGCTCGAGCGCCGTTTGGGGTGCAAAACTATAATGTGGCTGCCTGAAGGGCGGTCAACAAGAATTGTGTTTAGAATTACTTGCGATAATAGAATGTTGCATTTCTAAGTGGGAAACAGAATTGTGTTCAGAATATTGAGATTATGAAGTTTGAATTTGGAAGCCCTTACGACTTCATATTAGAATAACCTACTCATCATGAGTATGGAGGATGTGCTTAGGTCTACATAGCTGGCTCCATGGTGTGCCAACAAGATTTGAAAATTGCTCAGTATACAGATTTTGAGATTTTAAGGTCATTAAGGGTTAGGATCTTGAGGTCTTGAGCAACGATCTGAAACTGTATTGAATCTATTGTGACTACTATAGTTAAAATTTCTAGCTTTGTAGTGAATTAAGGATCTGTGATAATTATTTTTGTAATCTGGATATCTTGAAAATCAATTTTAATCATGGCTATCACGTAAATTGGATGTTTGAAATGGAACATGCATCTCATGGAAATACAAATTTGATGGCATGCCAACGAAATAATGTGGATGTAAAGTGTCCTACTTTGGGAGTCTAATGGTGACTTGAAGCTTATGTTAGTGTGACAGCCCGACTTTATTCCACCGCATAAAGCCGCCGTCAAGTCTAAATCCTTGTCTTAAAATAATAATAATAAAGTGGATATAAAAATTTTTCTTTTCTTTTACATAAGATTGATGAGGCCGAACTATATGAGCTGGCCTTTCGATTTTAATTTTACACCAGGCCGGCCAACATTAAGGTTAGCAGGACTTGAAAGTTTGAGATGCTTACTAAACCTTTCAATAACATTAACCGACAAGAAATCACAGAAACATACTAACAACATCCATAGAGTCATAAACAGCGGAATCATTTTACAAGTCTTCTTAAAACATCAAAAGGAAATAAAATTAAGCTCTTCATTGATCAGCTCCGGCCCATTAGCTATATCATATGGTTCTACTCAACTTCATCCTCCATAAGTCTTTCATCATCTCAAAAGTGGCAAGAATGAGTTACAAAGCCCAGCAAAATACTCACATACGAAAAACAGAAAACATAAATATATATATACAAGTGGATCAAAACAGAGATTCATAATATAACTTAGCATACGAAATTCATCATGTCTTTTCTTCTTTAGTTCGAAATTTTCTTTGTCTTTTTCTTATTATCTTGTCTTCTGAAAACTCATAAAACCATTGAAAATTCTTATCATCTTTAGAGACCGGACGAGAGCGGACAACATCGAGGACGGGTTGTGTGTAACCCCACGACCTAAAGCTGTATCCCCTCATTATGCTCCCTGGGGCGGGAGGTAATGCCTTTAACCCGACATACGGGGCCGTAGTCCAAAGTTCTTATGCCACCAGAAAGTTCCCTCTCGTGGCCTAAGAGGTAATCCTCGAGTGTCACTCCAATATCCTTCATCTATCTTTAACAGCAAGTTTAATGGAAACTCGGTTCATAGTTCATATCTTTTAATGGCCATCCATCATGGTTCGAAAGTCGGAAGTCATAGAGTTCCACTTGCTGTCCGGATTACTTGCATTTTCATTTAGCCTTGTTTTTTACTTCATCAGTTGAAGTCCGTATAATCTTAAAGCCGAAGTTCTTTTCTTAGAAAGACGGAGTTCTTTTTCTCAAAATGTCGGAGTTCTTTTCAAAAGTCGGAGCTCTCGGAGTTCATTTCTCAAAAGGCAGAGTTCTTGTCTAAAAAATGGCGGAGCTCTAATACCGGAGTGATCTTTCTTAAAAATTCGGAGCTTTAAAACCGGAGTGATCTTTCTTTAAAATTCGGAGCTTTAAAACAGGAATGATCTTTCTTTAAAATCCAGAGCTCTAAAACCGCAGTGATTTTTTCATTAAAAATCAGAGTTCTAAAACCGGAGTGATTTTTCTTTAAAAATCGGAGCTCTAAAACCGGAGTGATTTTTCTTTAAAATCCGGAGCTCTAAAACCGGAGTGATTTTTCTTTAAAATTCGGAGCTCTAAAACTGGAGTAATTTTTCTTAAAAAATCAGAGCTCTAAAACCGGAGTGATTTTTCTTTAAAAGGACGGAGTGCTTTTTCATCAAAAGTCCTGAGCTCTTTTTCTTAAACAGACGGAGTGCTTTTTCTTCAAACGGATAGAGTGCTCTTTTTTAAAAGGACGGAATGCTTTTTCATCAAAAGGATGGAGCTCTTTTTCGTAAAAGGACAGAGGTCTTTTATTTAAACATGCAATTATTGAAGTTCATATCAATGGACAAATAATCATATTTCTAAACAAAACTGAACATCATGAATAACAGAGTTTCTTTTAAACATGCGATTAATAACGATAACTTACAAGAACAAAATAAATATCATACATACATAATTTCATAAGAATATCATATACTTACGTAGCAGACATGCATAAATATGAACTTTAAAAATAGGGGTGAGTATCTTACCTTGGTTTCTTCTACTTTGCCTTGATCTTTACTCTTGCCTGGGTTTCTTCTACTTTGCCTTGATCTTTACTCTTGCCTGGGTTTCTTCTACTTTGTTTTGATCTTTTGGCCTTTTTTTACTAGAAACTCTATTACGTGCATCTTTCTCATTCTTATAATTCTTATTTATAGGTCTTAAGTCTGATAACTATCATTAATGATTGGCACTACAGGGGAATTATTTCAACATTAATGATTGGCAAATCTAGGGAGAATGTTTCATCATTTGACAAATCCAAGGGGAATGTTTCATCATTAATGATTGGTAAATCCAAGGAAAATGTTTCTTATTTATGGCTTCTATATTTTCTAAAAGTTCCCTTATTAATTAGGTCATTAATGGTTTTATATTTCCAAGAAATTCATAAATTCCTAGTTAACTGAACTTAACGGGTTTTAGATTTTTTAATTAATTCCTGGTTCACTGAACTTAATAGGATTTAGCTTTTTCATGTAAACACATTAAATTTCTAATTAACTGAACTTAGTAGGATTTATCTTTCTCATGTAAACACATTAAATTCCTGGTTAACTTAATAGAATTTAGATTTCCCATTTAATCATATTTTGGTCAACTATCGGTGTTAACCGGATTACTCTTACATGACTTCCGGTCAACAAGTGTTGACCGGATCATCAACTTCAGCTTTCTTCCCACAATTCCACTTCGGCCTTACCAACCACAAAGCTACTTCGGCCTCCAATACACAAACCCACTCCGGTCTTCAAGTCACTTCGGCCTTACATTCATATAATGTACTCCGGCCTTCAATGGAACAAAATCAGATTTCAGAACATGTTCAAGGCCGGTTTTGATTTTATTTCTTAAAGTGGCTGGACTTGATTCTCAAGAATGAAGCCGAACTTGTTTTGCATCAAAGAAAATCTGGACTTCTTTTTATCAAGGAAATTCGGACTAGATTTTCATCAAGGAAATCCGGACTAAATTTTCATCAAGTAAGGGCCGAACTTGATTTCCTCTTTAAGGCCGATTTACTTTTCTTATTACATTTTTCGGTCAACTAGCGTTAACTGAATTATAAGGCTTTGATGACTGGAAATTTCCTATGTTCAAAAATCTGTGTCGTTAAAGTTGGAATCTTAATGGAGTTTGATAAAATAAATTTGATGTTAGGTCAAATTCATTACGTTGGCAAGTGGTAATCGGATAATTTGGAGTTAAATGATTTGGTAAGAGTGCGCAGCGGAATTGTGGAGGACCTAAATATTTTATGATTTAAGTTAATATTAAGAGAGAATACTCTAAAATTGAGGCCTAGCGTAAATGAAGTAAGGGATTTGTAACCCGTAAGATTTGGAACTAAATTAGAAAAGTAGTTAACGAAATAAGTTTGCCTTCGGACTTGGTGGATTGGGATCTTGATAGGATACATCAAGTAAGGAGGACCAGGACAATTTGGATGTTTAAGGTTCTCTAGGATAACTACCTTAATCTGGAAATGATTTGGAGACGTTTGGAAGGTTCCTTGATTATGAAATTCAAAGTTCATAAAATTTTGAGGACAAAATTTCTGTAAGTGGGGGAGAGTTGTGAGATCTCAATCCCAGAATATGATAATTATGGAGAAATTAGGTAGGTGATAATTATGATTAGACTAAAAAATAAAGAAAAATTTGCTACCAAAGCAAAAAGAAGCAAAAATAGGCAAAGGAGGCATGGTGCTCGACCACCACTCGAGCGCCCACTTGAATGCAAAAATACGAAAGTGGCTCCTGAGGGTCGCCTAAGGCAGAGCGGTGGCAAGGATGGTTTCGAGAAGTGGTACTCGAGGACTGCTCGAGCCCCTTCCATGGTGCAAAATTGCAAATGTGGCCGCCTGAAGGGCACTCAATGAGCGCCCGAGGTGATACCATGGTCGAGAGCGTGCACTCGAAGCACGTTCGAGCGCCAACCCTCGGGTAAGTCATGTGTTCTTCTCCCTTTTGTTTTTAAAAGGGGGATTTGGTGAGGGGAAGGCAGAGCAGCACGATAGCAGTGAGAGGAATAGGAGAGGAAGGAGAGAAAAGGGAAAGAAATGGGAGAAATTATTCGTTGCGATTCGATTCGGATTAAAAATAACGGTCGATTGAGTTTAAGTAAGTGTAATTCGGACGTTATTTACTATTTTTACAGCTTTTCAGTATTTCAAAAATTGTATTTATACTCTAAAATCATGTTTCTCTAAGTCTAGTATAAATAAAGCATGTTTCTGTAACTTGTTTGGATAAACTTCATGTTTATCTGCATGAATGACAATTTATATGTGACGGTCTGGGTTATTTTTCTTAAATAATCTCCGTTAAGGATAATAATAAATTAGTACTTCTAATTAAAATTATTAATTTCTGTAAAAAATTGGGCAGAATTCAATTTGTAAATCTAACATTTGCCAAAATACAAATACCTGTAAATCAACCCTGCACAACAATCTACAACCATCTACAATAAAACTACAAGTCTTAATGCTTAACACACTACACATGATATAATCGCCGGATCAACCGAGAGGGCACCGACAATAAAACTCCAGTATAATGCCCGTGGGAAAGGGTGCCAACTAGGAACCTTGATCAGAACCACTGTAACAGCCCGGATTCTAAAATATAGAAAGTCCAAGTCACTAAGTCAATATAATCAAGAAGTGAAGGGAAATTAAAGGTTATCTGGTCAACGCCAGTTGACTGAAAAATATAATAAGAAAACTAATCCGGTCAACACTTGTTGACCAAAAAACGTGAAGGAAAACACAACCGGTCAGCGCTAATTGACCGAAAAATATGAAAAGAGGCCAAGGAAGAGTTGACCACCCGATTGATTGACGTAATGACTAAATATGATTAAGGTCAAGATGACCATGCCTAAATAGGTAACCTACTCCCAACCATCCCGCTGACCTTCTAGAAAGGCAAAGGGAGCAAGTAAAGAAGTACAAGTAGTTGACCTGCCCTACCTACTACCACCAACCCCAACGTCTATAAGTAATGGCCCCAGAAATTAGGACAGGAAGTTGGGTAATCGATCGGGTGAAAGCGCTAAGAACGTCGAGCTAGAACCAAGTAAGGGGTTCATAGATCCGATCCAGGCAAGTGTGTTCACCCTTTTTAAGATCATGTTTATAATGCAAGCGTACTCCCTATTTTTAAGTTCATGTTTTTAATGCAAGTATAACTAATCATGTTTAGTTATTTCATGATGTTCACACGTATGAAGTTTGATTATTGCATGATTTAGATGATGACCAGTTATTTATTTATGAAAAAGTAGACCAGCTTGTATGATACGTGCATTACCCAAATTTTAAAATCGGCCAAGAATAATTGAAATCAACTTTGCATTATAATTTGAAACCGGCATTTGCTCTTTGATTTTGAAACTGGCCTTAATTTGAAATCGGCACTTGCATTGTAGTTTGAAATCGGCATTTGCTCTTTAATCTTGAAATTAGCCTTAATCGAAACCGGCATTTGTATTATGATTTGAAACCGGCATCTGCTCCGTGATTTTGAAACCGGCTTTGCCTTGTGATTTTGAAATCGGTTTTGTAAGGTGACGTATAAGTTCTATGATTTGAAACCAGCTTGAAGTATATGATTTTTGAACCGGCCTTAAGATATCTGTACACAATATCTGAAAGATTTTATGGTGATTGGTTAAATGCATATTTGACTTTGATTTTCGAAAAAGCATGATTTACGGAACTATGTATTTAATCGCCGAATAGTTACAGGCCTTAAATGTAGCCATTATTGAGATATGATGGTCAAGAGCTACATACTTTAAATGTAGCCATTTGATTTGGTCATGACTACGAACCTTAAATATAGCGTTATATGATTCAGAGGGCTGAGTAGCTGCAGGCCTTAAATGTAGCAGTATAATGGTCGAGGGCTGCAGACGTTAAATGTAGCCGATTTTTGATGGAAATGAAATTGAAAATAGAAGCATGTTTTTGGAAATAAAATTGCATAAAAATGACTTTGGAATCTGTTTGCATTGACTCCGGCCATATTTTATGAAACTGCATGCATATACGCTTCTATTGCATTCTGTCTGTTTGATTATGACTATGCATGAGTACCTTGCTGGGCTCTCTAGCTCTCCCCTTCTATTTTTCAGATGATGACGGTGATGACAAGTTCATGCCGGACGAAAAAGAATGAGGTTCAATGGACTAGATAGGCAAGATAATTGGCCGGAATTTAAGCAATGAAGGAGCAAAATTGATGTATTCGCTTTTAATGTTTTGGGAAAGATTTGTAAAATACTTCCATTGCTAAAAGTTAATGAATATTAGTATGCTTCCGTACGTTGTCATGGTTTGAGTAATTTGTGATTCCTAGTAGCATCTCAGTTTGTTTTTAGGACCTTCATGTCCGACCAACCTCGTCTTGGCCGGTCAAGGGAGAACCCACGACCACCCTGGCTGCCAACTCATGAAGTTGGGCCTTACACGATCTTATGCATGCGATGTACAGTATATATAAAAGAAAAGAAAAAAAAATTTTAAGTCCACCTTTTTAACCAAAGTATATGATCGGTTTCGATCGACGGGCGGCCACATGCGGTGGAATGTGGCCGGTCCATCACAACCACAATGAAAAGGACCTGCAGAAGCATAAAACCACAATATATAGTGGAAAGTGATCCATCATTTATTCATTCTAAACATCATTAATGATCACCACATATGTTTTACACAGTTTACAAAATGGTGCCCAAATTCCTATTTCATACACAAAATCAGCTAAGTCCCAGTCCTAAGCCCTGCGTGCAATACTAGCTGTCTATCGCACTTCTATGGTCTACTATATCTCGTCGGGTATCCGTGTGTTCTCATTTAAAACATATATAACAAGGGTGAGCGTACAGCCCACTAAATACAATCGTATATCACTAACTATAGCAATTTATAGAAAAGACAGTAACTGGGTAGGAGAATCATATCACTTGAATAAAGAAAGCATGCAAGGAGAGGAAACATCAGGAATCATTTAGTTCGCATGTATATTCTGGTTACGTTCATTCATTTTCATTGCTTTCATCAATCTTTGCAGACCCGGGCTAGTAGGTCGTACTAACCAACGATGTGAGAGGACGAGGAAAGGAATGTATTTGCCACACATTCTAAGGCCGGCTACATTTTAGGTCTGCAGCACTCGACCATCAGCTACATTTTAGGTCTGTATCACTCGACCATTGGCTAAATTTTAGGCCTGCAGCACTCGGCCATCTCAATTACCCATATCCCCTGGGGACCAGGGCAATCCTCATTCTTTCACAGTAGTATCCTAAAGTATACCCTGAACATCACTCGCCCCCAGGAGCAGTCGGAGTATTCCTTGGGTTCCCACCGTGATGAACATGGTAAGCTAAAAGGTATTATCCCTTTGATCCGTGGTCCTAGTTTCAAGATTAGTCTTAATCCTTTGAAGGGGAATCCACTATTTTCTATATACATTCTCAAATTGGAAAATCACATTCCCATCACATGTCTCCATCCAGGAGACCAAATCCATCACTTTACACTTTGTGGATTCCCTTCCATTTACTCTTTTGGTTTCTTTCTTTCATTTGGAGTTTATATCTTTCAACCAATATGTTCAACTCATAAGAGAGTTTGGTTATACTTACTTCCGTTGGTCAAACACCACCTTAGAAGCCTCCGGGATGCATCCCATTGCTCCCGATGCACAATTATACATTTTAGAGCTTATAATTTGACACAACATTTAGTCATAAGTTCTATCACAATTGAAGAGAGCTAAAGCATGCACACTTACATTCCAATTTTGGGTGAACAATATTAATCCACTTTTAGAGGGCTCGGACACCGCGAACAGGTCAAATTTTGGGGAATCGGACATCCGGTCAACATATACTTACTTTTGGGATGCAGGGATTCATATTTTAAAGTCATTTCAACATTTTATGAAGGTAAAAATATGCAATTTTTCCTTTTTGTCTTGGGTGAACAGTGTCAGCGCACATTTAGAGGGCTCAGACGCCACAAACGGGTCGAAACGTGAGAAATCGATCGTGCGGCCGACATATATACACATTTGGGACGTGGGGATTCATATTTTGGGGTCAATTTAACGAAATAAGGTACAAAAATGGAAAACCCCCAATTTCCCGTAGGTTAGGGTTTGGTGGTACTCCACTGATCAAATCGGTGAGTAAATCGGACAATAAATTACACAATCCTTAGTCTCAAGTTACGGGTATCACATTTTCCATGATTTGGGTGGGTATCGAGATGAAAATACCCGATGATAACAAAATAATATCGAAAGAGGAAAGTTAGTGAGTATGAGAACACTTGCCTCGATGCGTGCTATCACTTTTATAACTGGCTCCCAAACAGATTCGGACTCTATGCCTCGATCTCCTCCTTTCTCTCTCTAAAATTGACACTGTTCCTGTGACGGACCGGATTATTCTCCATTGAATAACCTCCGTCAATGGTAACACAACCCTAAGCCCATAATTAAACTATGGACTTCTACAGAAAATTCGGCAGAGTTTCCTCTGCAACAGGACGAAAACCAAAAATACAACCTGTTCAAATCACCTGCAACAAGCACACATCTAATCAAAAGGCTTACACACAGCCTACAACACACCACACAGGATCTCAAATCATTGCCATAACATCCATGGCTCCAATACAGTACTCTTATCTACTATACTGGATCTAGAGAGATGCCATCTAATGAAACAAAACTCAAAACATTTATACAGACACGGAAGCATAACTAAATCATAAAATAACAACAAGCCACGTCCATCCAGTGGCTGTCCACGCTCTGAGCCAACTTTGAGTCCAAATCTTCTGATCACTCGCCGTCCAGCCAATCACATCAAGCAAGCGTCTCCTTGCTCTTACAACTGCGCCAGCTAAGTGTTCTCATCTGAAAGAAAAACATCACACTGCAAGGGTGAGCTAACAGCTCAGCAAATATAATCATACACACCCCTCCAAAACACGTACAAGAACTCAAACGGGAGGGAATACAAACACTCTCCATAAACAAGAACAGGAGAGGGAATAGGAGCAACTGAAATCACTTGATTCCTACAATTCTCACGATCACATGGATTTGTCATTCTTCTGATTCATTT
>JAODPA010067877.1:0-10411 GCA_025585075.1 Nepenthes mirabilis | reverse complement strand
ATAAAATCATATAAATAAGAGCAAAAAAAATCAAACCAGAATCTTACTCAATAAGTGAAGCAGATAAAATAAAAGTCAATAAAATTGGAATATCTTCTAATTAGAATCTCTTGGAATATTTAATATCCGCATCAATTCTCCTCGAGTAGTTGAAACTCGACCCCGTTGAGTTAAAACTTTTGCAGAGAACTTCACAACTACAATTCCAGTAGCGGCGCAAGCGGCCGCCAACGTTATTAGACACATGGGAGGGGAGCCAAAATTAGACTGAGTTGCTAATGTCATCTGAAGGAACGTGACTTGGGTCTGAAGATGTGTAATCCTACGGACTCTGATAGAGTTGCAATATACTCGAGTCAAATTGGTGGCGTGTCTCGTGAGCAATCCAAGCAGTCTCAGATTTTCTCCAGTCAATCCATTTGACAAGGAAGCACTGAATAGCTCCATCCCTGGGAAATATAAGTTGCTCATCTAGAATAATATCAATTTTATCATTGTGTGCCGAGAGAGTGAAGAGTTGTGTAGGAATGGGTGGACATGCAATATATGGTACATCTGCGGGCACATCAAAGGGATCAACTGGTGAATTAAAACTACCTTTAGAAGCGAGGAATTGGGTACAATAGAAAGTAGTATAAAAATTAAAAGGAGATAGAATATCAATAACATATACAATTGACCCATTCCACTGTAAAATTTTAAATAAACTAGCACTACAAGTATGCAATGTAAAAATGGGCCCATATAGATGCCGCTTTGGTCTGATCCAAACCATAACATAACCTCTAACATGAAATGAAACATGTGTTTTATGCATATCAATTTGAAAGTGATATGAGGCATGAATTGTTGCCAAAGATTTATTGATCTCGATGTGTATATCATGAAGAAGTGGTGCAAAAGTTTTGGCCGTCATAGACGAACGAACACGCGGGGACATTGAGATAAGGCCTAATGGTTTTGGAAAGGCCCCGAGAACAATATCAGCAAATACAATAGACTCGATGATAGCTACACATTTAAATGCTATGAGACCAATAATATATAATCCTTTTGACTCGACGACAGCCTTTTTTCATTGAGAGTCATCGATTTTGGGGGTAAAAGATGGATATAAATTTTCTTACTTTTATGAACAAAAGAATAGGAATTAGAACGACTTTGATTGTGACATCCAAGTCGTATAGTCAAAGGCGCTCGAGAATGACATTACCCACGTTCATTGGTATAATGTCACACCAAATGTGATCTTTGTATTATAAGAATTGAATGGATATAAGACAATATTTTTTAACGGATATAGAAGATGTGTCAATCCAAGAGATGCTGTATGAATTAGGGTGTGGGATTGTCTTTAACCCCAAATGAGAAATAGTATTAGCGGAGACCGTATTGATACAATTACCGCTATCCACGGCAACCTTGTAAGCCTTCTCATTCACTTTGATGTAAGTGTGAAAGATAACGTGACGACGTCAATCATCAGCCTCTTTGGATTGTGTCAATGTGTATCGCACAACGCCCAAAACTGGTTTATCAAGGAAAGAAGAACGGGAGACTAAACTAGAGAAAGTAGGCTGAATGCAACTCACAAATGTCAAGGTCATCATCATTTAAGTCATCAAATTGATCTAACATGGGTTCATAGACTTGTTTGTCAAAGGGTTGCCCATTTATTTCATTCTGTCCATTAATTAATAAAATTTTACTTAGATATTTGAAAAAAATATACCCAAAACCTTTACAGTTGAAGCACTGTAACTGTGAACTTTTTTCGAAACTGCAACATCCTTTCCTTGGGCTGCCCTTGTAGAGGCAACGGTAGAAGGAGAGATTCCTAAGATAGATTTAGAATTGGTGGTAAGAGTGTGAGATATGAATTGACAATACGGTATCCTAATAACTAATTCAAAGTCTCGGACTAAATTATACACATGATCCAAAGTTGTAACTCCACGGAAGACAAGTTCTCTCTTAAGATCCTCGTCTAGTCATTCCCGGACCCTACTCAATGTTATAGCCTCATCCTCAATGATGTAACATCACATTCGAAAATCATTAAATTGAGTCACATACTCAATTATGAACTGATTACCCTATCGAAAGGCATTCCACTAGTCGAATAAATTACTACTGTAGGAGCGGGGTAAATACTTCTCTTGAAGGCGTTGTTTTATTTTGGCCTAACTTGGAATAGGGGCAGCTTGACGCCTAATAAGGAGGTCCTCAATACTTTTTCAATATAATTGAGTATTTTCGGTCAACTTAAGACTAGCAAATTGAACTCCCCTGTCTTCTGACACATCATACCATTCAAAGAAACGATCCATATCCCGAACCCATTGAGTGAAAACTCAAGGGTCCAAGCAGCAATCAAAAGTAGGGAAATCTAGTTTGATATTTTTAAAGAGGTGATCATCTAGATCCCGCTCTTGTTTATAATGTCGTGGTTTGTAATTGCGTCGATGAGGTGCTTGACTGTTTTGCTTTTGTCGGTGAGTCCTATTATAGGATGTATCAGAATTGTCAACATCTGATGAGTGAGGCCTTATTTCTAAAGTGGCAATTCAGTTTGCAAGATCAAAATTTATTTGATGAGTAGAGGTTAGGTCAATTTGAATGGCAATCATGTGGTCTTATAATTGTTGTTGTTTGAAAACTAATTGGGCTAACTGCTGATTTAGAGTTTCAAATTGGTGAGAGTCCATGATTAAGTCGGGAATATTATGAAAAAATAATTCGACCACTTCGTAAGTGCATACAATACCAATATAACTAACGAAGTTAAAATCAATATACAATTGAGATAATCCAAGTTGATCAATCAATTTTTTTTGTGAGATTTTGTATGGTTTAGATCACGCAAACTAATATTGCTAATATATTAAAATGATAAAACAATAATCAAATGCAATAAGAATATATCAAATGTTAAGGTAGTGAGAGGATGTGAAAGATTTTTTCGAGGGGCATGCTAGGTAAATAGTTTGATGCATAAAACTCTAATTATGTGTACAATTCAAAAAAAGATTAGACTATTTTAAATTTATTATATATTATCTTACCTTTTATTATTAAAAAAACTATTTTTATGATTATCAGATCATATGATGACAATTATACGGTTATTTCAATTTAATACGGCACGATAGACAAGAAAAACTTCGAGGGACAACAAATATTTTTATAATTATTTAATCAAACAATGATAATTTTACAATTCCAATTTAACACGGCACGATAGGCGCGAGAAACTTTAATGGAGGAACAACAAACAAGTAATAATAACAAGACTATAGTTTAGAGCAATTATTGAGGAACATATGCTCCCAATCAACAAATCAAAATGATGAGATGTGGCTGGCTAAACTCTCCAATGACTTATATGAAGATCCACCTTTTTCCAAGCAGAGATTGGCCTTCTCTTTAAAAAATGCAGCTCTCACCCTGATTTCTTCACCTTCTTTCTCACTCATCAGCCTTCTAATCGTCTTCTCTACCTCTCCCCTTTCAAGCTTGCCCTCCAATCTAAGGCCAACGTTCCAAACATCGGTCACATATCTCGCATTTGCCATTTGATCGGCGAAGAAAGGCAGGCAAATCATGGGAACCCCTTCACATATACTTTCCAACGTTGAATTCCATCCGTTATGAGTCCAAAATCCTCCGGTAGCTGGATGGGCTAGGACGTCTTCTTGAGGGGCCCATTCGGCAATGTAGGCCCTCCCAGAGATCATCTGGGTGAGCCCGTCTGGCAAGGGATGGGACCCTTTTGAGCCCCGGACCATCCCAGGCCGGACTACCCACAAGAAAGATTGCTCGCTATTGGCTAGGCCCCAGGCAATCTCTCCAAACTCGATCTCATCGACGGCTGCAGCACTCCCGAAGCTTACATACAGAACGGACTTTGGTGCTTGTGTATTAAGCCATTCAATGCAGCTTTTGTCCGGGGTCAACAGGCTACTTGAAGCAGCAGGGACAATTTTGTGAAACGGGCCTATAGCGAAAACGGGGATTTGGAAATCTCGGCGAACTATGGCTATTGCCAAATCCTCAAGTTCCTCAAATGTGTTGACAATGAGTCCATGAGAGGCCTTGATTTCTTTACACATCCAGGTAGTAAGCTGATAAAATGCTTCGGGATTGCTTGATCTAATACTCGGAATGTCTTTGACTTTGAGTGGTGGAAGCTCTGGCACCAGTACTTCCGACTGTGTACCTGTTAGAAGATTATAAAGGAAATGAAAAGAAAGCAAAATGATTAAACTTCGTTACACTCTGGAGAAAAAGATCAAATAGCTGGGGTAATTTTTCGATTACTAGAGAATTTATAGTCACTGCTTTTAATCGCAAAGTAAGATCTAGGCCAGGAATTTGGATGAAAGAATCGACCAACTGATTGATTTGTATGAGGAATTTGGTATATTATAATTAGCAGAATCTGCAAAATCTAAATTTTAACTCTATTCATACCTTATTTCATTACCCCATAACAGTTATATTATTTCTACCTTATTCAATTCGAGCAATTAAATAGACCATAAGCTTTTCATGGAGTGCATCAGAGAAAACAGATAGACTAAAACTGACCAAAAGAAGAAGACAACCGACGTTGTTCTATATCTATGTAACACAAGTTGCTTTTCTTTTATTTGGATTAAATTAATTGTATTTTTTAAACAAGGTATTTTATGGGATGTCCTCCCAGTTCACATGGCAAAGTTTCTGATCCACCATCAAACATGAGAAAATATTATTCGATTCAAACACCACGGCATGGCAGAAAAACTCAAATCTCTCATCTAAAGTCAACCACCATTATCTCCCAATTGAACACAATAAACAAAAATAAGAAACCAAACAAATACAAATTTCACAACAATTTTAACGTGGCAAATCCTATTTAATCAAGGGAAAAACCATGGGACAGCTTCCAAACAATATCTGTTATTACAAATAATTCCTTTGAAAGTCATTAACAATAACCCATGTGAATAACCGGTTAACGATTAATCATAACACACTTAGCAGCCACACAAAATAATACAACCAGAAAAATGAGCAACTAATCAAAAATATATCCTACAACTGAAGCTTAGACAACAAATCTGAACTTGAAGAAGGATGAAACTTGAATTAAACCTCAACCAAATGCCAAAATCTTTCTCTTCTTCTCTTTTCTCTCTTCTCTCTATTCCTTGAAGCACCCCTTAGGTTTAAAGCTCTCTTATCTACCCTAAAATCGCATCATGGCCTCTTTATACTACCATTGGCATTCGAAATGCCAACCTTGACATTCAAACTCCACTATCAAAACTACCTTTGTGCACGTAGCAAAATAGGCACACCTCGGGCGCTAATACTACTGCTAGCGACGCACATGCTTCCCCACAAGCGTCCATAGACATGCCAGCTTCTAGAATACAAGCATGAGTGACCCTCATGCATCTAACAGGTGCCAATCTCTTGCACCACTCAAATCCTCTGCTCAAGCGAATCCACGTACTAAAGTGAGCAAACCACCAAATCACAAAACCATTAGGCGTCGGACTCATGTGAGTTACTCAAAATCCAACAAATATAATATATGCCTGAACCTCAGTAGTTTATCTAAGCCACAGCAGATCAAAAGCAGAAAAACAACCACTAACTAAACTCCATAATCAAACACATCCTCACACAAGGTTTTTAGGAGTCTTTTCTAGTTTATGTCATATGGCCCTTCAGAAGCCAATAAGAATGAAACATCTAAAGGGAAATATTAAAGATAAAAAGCCTTTTATCCACACTAACAAAATTTCATGTTTAGTAAAGGGTGAAGAGCTTGTCTAGACCACACAATCATGGAGATAAAGGTGAGATAAGGAGACAAGTGGTTATTTTGAGATTATTCAATCAGCAAGCGAAACATATGTAGGAATGTTCTCTACAATTTTAAGGGTCATGAATCATCAACAACGGTTTTAACAGCTACAGTTATTGCTAACATAGCACCTAAGTACTAGGCCCCACCACCACACTTGTTAAATTGTTTAGCTCATTGTAGATACCCATTAATTTGCAATGGATCACTTCTTTTCATTCCTCATATAAAAATCAGAAAGAAACAAAAATAAGTTGATTTATTTTTGGTTGAATGATCAAGTTCATTTTATTTGGTGAAACAATCAAAAGCTAATCAAGGAGATTGGATCTCTTTTAGGAAAAATAGGAGATGTCATGAGTTTGCTAAATATAAAAAAAATCAAAAAGCAAAGTGCATAGAGGAGAATTTGGCACAACATGTTCCATAGCATTAATGGATGAAAATATCAATATCGATATCGGACAATATATATCGGTATTAGATAATATCGAAAAAAAATTTTAAGAATCATAAGTTGACAAGATCGTATCGGCCAATGTATTGCGAATATGATAATATATTGCGTTATTGTTACAGTATAGGTAAATATAGGTATCGATGGACCAATACTAATATATATCGGCTAATATTTACATCTATGATAGTATAGCAGGTAGCATTGACATTGTATGCCATGGTTGCCTTGCAGTTGGACACTATGCTTAAACATACTGCGGCTTAACACTTCCAGTTCTTCCCACTATCTTTTCCCATTGTCTCCTTTTTTTTTTTATTTTTTAATGATCTTTGTTATGGCTTCCGATTTCTACCTTTTGATTCCCAAGGAACAATTTTCAAACTTCGAATTTGATGCCCATTACCATAAAATCCATGTTAGAAAAGTAGTGCTACCAAAAACAGTGCTAACCAATTTCAAGCATTAGCAGATATTTATGGTGTACATACCTTGAACAGCGAGATAACCCTTCTGCCTGAGAAGAGGTAAAGCTGCGATAGCAAGAAAAGAAGAGGCGTTACTTGTCCTTAACACAAGCCTTGGAAGCTTGAGGCTGTCAGCAACAGCTTGAGTGAAGTGCAATATTCCATCTGTAATCAAACAAGCAATAGGTTCCTCTTCCAAAGCATCAGCTAACATCTGAGACAAGCAATCTCGAAATGGTGCCACACACTTGACATTGAGAATGTGGAAGAGGGTTATAGGATCTAAAGATGAAGCTTCGCTTGCCAGCAAGCCATCAGAGATGGGGTGGAAGGTGAAGCCGATGTGATTCTCAGGGTTGGGAGCATTGAAATTGGTGTGAATGATGGAGATTGAGAAGCCCTTAGCATGGAGGATATCTGCTAGCTGGAACATGGGATTCATATGGCCTAGCAAGGGCAACGGAAACAGAACTATTCTTCGGCCCATCATTGGTTGCTTTTCCATGCCGTTTTGAGTGCACCTTACTTCTAGGCAAGGGCTGCAAAAGTATAAGAGATTTGTTCTCATGATAAGTGACGCCAAAAGAGGCCAGGTTGTTTGTAGAAAAATTGTTCAATTCCCAAAATGCAGATGGAAATGAAGGATAATTTCAATTTCAAATTGATGTATGCCGTGCTCTAGGATCCCTTATTTTAAAAAAGGTTAGCTGTTCTTGAACAATGTTCAATTTTAAAGTTTGCAAACGGAAAAGGAGGATAATTTTCAATTTGAAATTGACATGTCTTGTGCTCTAGGAACCCACAATTTCCGTTTGACTTTCTACATGTTATTATCTATCTTCTCATATTGCTTCACCCACTAATAGAAAATCCTTTCATGACATTTACGATTCCCCTCTGCCTCTAGCTCTTTTCAAGTAGTGAGATGTAGATTATTCAATGAAATAGAGATATACAAAATGAATGCCACAGGCCATCGAAGGGGAAGCACAGTGCATTTACAGACCATAAGCATCCCCAGGAGGGAAGCAAATTCCTAGTTTGGAATGTGCACAATACTCAATACAGAACAACAAGCAGCATCAAAGTAATTGGAGCATATCAAATGAATATCCAAATTGAATCAATCATTCAATTAATATAGAGATTCAGTCTCAAGGTGTTAAATGAGTCAGGGTGCACACGGCCCGGCTTGGCCTGGGCTGCCATGTTGGCCCGTGGCAAGATCAGGCTGTACTAGGCATAGTGATGTAGGGAAAAAGTAGGGAAGAGAGACAGAGGAATAGAGACAAGAATAGATATTAGAGGGGTAGATGTAAGAAATAGAAGAAACCAAGGGGGAGAGAAGCAACAGAGTCACAATTAATTAATCTCACAAAATCTCAAAACATTTATTCATTCATTCATTCAATAATTCAAATAATAGAGCATAGGATCTTTATAAAGAAAAATTCTAAGCCTAAAAATTATCTGGACAAAAAAAAATTTAATATTAATATATATCTATTTTTATATTTTTAATATACGGGTTGCACCGGGCTGGCCCATGGTAAAGCACATAATGGCTCATAGACACGCCCAGCCCAAACATCGTGGACCCCATGACCGGGACTTTAAAGTCCTAGGCTGTTTCAACACGGCCCGCTTGTAAACATGCCGTTATGGCACAGATCATTTACAAGCGGGCATCCCAAATAAATGGGATAATCCAGTCAATAGGGCAATGGCTCAAGAGTAGGTCAAGTAGTCCAACGAAATATCAATTGAAAATGCAACAGAATTTCGAATAACAATGTCGCGTTCATGGTACAGGTTTGGTTATAAGGGTCAAAACCACCTGTGCTGAACCTGGATAATGCGAGCACAACACTTGTATCCAGCTGTAAATTTGCACACATATCAATACAACTAAGATTTTCTCCAATTTAATTGAGTAAATTTTTTTCTTTTTGCATCTCTCTGCCAGTGGACCATTGTATTTGTTGAATACTTGTTTTGGAGCGATTAAGAGTATAACAATACATTCAAATTTGTTAGATTTATCATAAAATCCTAACATTAAAACTCTAAAATGGAAGAACCCTGACAGCTCCCGCTTTAGGGATGCGCGTTTCTACATACGGCATCAACATAACGTCCTGGATTCGAAACTGGCACGAGTAATTTCGACTCGGTGCAATCGAACCTGGATCTAAGACGCAGCACCAACCAATGATCTAGTCGCAAGTAATTTGGTTTGTGATAGAGATAATCCAGTCACCAGAAGGTTTGAATCTTAGTTACTCCAGCAATATGGCGTGCTCGTAGTGTTAATTAAAAGTTCTTTGAGAGAGAAGAGAGAGAAAGGGTACCTCAAATTTAAGTCATTGAATCCCCGTCATCAACCGCTTGTTTGCCGCCGTCAGTTTCTCGCCGCCCTCGGTCGCCCACAGCAACTTCGAAGGGGCTTAAAATGCGGGCTGCGGCAGAAACGAGATTAACAATTTCAATCGATTTTGAAAATCTTTGCCCTCATTTTGCACATGCTTCATACAAAATATCAGGGTTTGGTTTTTGTTGCTATCAGTCTTCCTCTTTTCACATGTTAGCAGCCATGGCTTTTTCCCCAAATCAGAATTTTCCATATTTCCTGTTATGTGATTTTACGGTGAATAAAAAAATAATTAGTCATATTATCATGTTCCGTATCTGGATATTGAATTTATTCATCTCATCTACAAAGGAGCAAAAAAAAAAAAAAAAAAAACTGAATCAAATCCTTAATTTAATATCCAACGCAGCACAAATAAAAAAAGAGTTTTTAAGTGATCTAAAAATTTTTCTGAGACTTATCCGACACTCAGTTTAGTATGTACTTGATTTACTAAAGGATAATAAAAAAAAAGCATGAATCTATACGATCAATCGAAGAAGGTGAAGGGGTCAATACCAATAAGTGTTCTTGCTGGTAAATCATGCTTTCACCGGTGATGATTGCCTCATACAATTACCGACAGTATAATTTGTTAGATATTTATGTTACTAAAACAACCACAAATGTGAAATTTAAAATCGATTAAATATACCTCCGGTCATTTGGTGCTCTGTTTTCCAACTTGCGATTCGGACGGGCTATGTGCTTCTGGACACTCCTTCACTCATTTAGATGGTGTATTGCTTGAGTTAGGTGCCAGGGACAAAGCCAGAATGCTCAATTTATAGGCGAAACCATCACTTGCCTCAACCGAGCGTTTGGAACTCAAACCGGCCAAAATTGATGAATTAACTTAATGGGAGAGTTATCACCACTTAATGGACCACAATTGTTTCAGCAATTAATTAAGATAAACGCTTGAAGGTTACGAAATTGATCGAGGAAGACGAAACGAACAATTTTGCTCTGCCACTCGAAAACGGCTTAGATCCGGCTCGATGAAGCCGTTTGGCTCTGGCTCGACTTGGCTCGATCGGCTCGTGGGCCAGGCTCAGTTAATTGGGCCAGAATTTGGGCCTGAAGCTCACATTCTCCCACTTGGCCCATATTTAACTTGATGTGATAACTAAGATCATCAATTTTTTAAATTTTAAGAAATAAATATATGAATCATGGCGATAAGTCCTTTAATAATGAGTAATATCTTCCAT